>JAUMJK010001537.1:0-243852 GCA_033558105.1 Coccyzus lansbergi | reverse complement strand
AGTGCGGCCGCTGATCCCTGTGGGGGGTGATGCCCCATGTCTCTGCCCCGCGGGGGGGGACACGCCATGACCGTCCCCCCCTATCCCCCCCACCCCCCCTATCCCCCCTATCCTCCCTATCCCCCCTATCCTCCCTATCCCCCCCATCCCCCCTATCCTCCCTATCTCCCCGTCCCACCCGGTGCAGCCGCCTTTCCTGGGCGCTGCCGGCTCTAAGTGTGTGTGTGGGGGGGGGGGTTGGGGGGTGTCGGTGATGCCCCGTGCACCTGCCCCCCCCCCCCCCCCCCCCCTCCCCACCAGCCCCGTCCGCTCCCGTTCACCCGCATTTCCCATGCGCCCCACGGCCGGGGCTGCAGTCAAGGGCAGGGAGCGGCGGGGAGGGGGCGCCGGTGTGTCCCCCCCCACAACCCCCCCCCACCAGCTCCCCCCGCCCCGAGCCCCGCCCGGCCCCGGGGGTTGCGGGCGGCGGCGGAGCCCGGGCTGGGGCAGCACCCCCCCCCCCCCCACCTCCTCCTTCTCCACCCGCCGTCCCGGGAAACTCCCCCGCTCCGCCGCTCATTGTTCGGCGCCCCGGGGCTCCCCCCCCCCGCCCTGGTCCACCACCCCCCCCCCCCCCCACCCCGAGCTGCCCCCTCCGCCACCATTGTTCCCGTCCCGAGCGCAAATTGCGCGCAGGGTGCGCCCCGCGCTGCCCCGGGGAGGGTGGGACGCGGGGACACGGCCGGCGGCCGCAGAAGGAGCTCCGGGAGGGGGTTTTATCCACCCCCCCACCCCCCCACCCCTCCTCCTCCTCCTCCTCCCCTCTCCCCGCTGCTGCTGCTGCTGCTGCCGCTGCTCTGAAGGGTGCAGTGTTTTCTGTGCACACACACACACACACACACACAGACTCCAGCATTGATGTGGCTGGAGGATGCTTCCATTGAGGGCAGCCCATCTGTGGCAAATGCTTCTAAACGCACTATTTACCTCCCATCTGGTCTTTGCCTTATTATTGGGGGGAGGGGGAAGGGTCATTATTTCTCCCTTTCCCTCCCTGGCGCTCACAGGCGCTTTTCTTTCTCCCCCTCGCTACCCCCTCCCCCCAATGCCGTGTCCCCCCCCAAAAAATTTTTTTTATCTTCTTAATTTTTTTTTTTTTTTTTGCTGAGACCTCTTTTCGTCTCACCCTTTTCGCCTTGAAAGGAGGTTGTAGAGAGGAGGGAGCTGGGCTCTTCTGCCAAGTGACAGGGGACAGGACGAGAGGGAATGGCCTCAAGCTTCGCCAGGGGAGATTTAGGCTGGAGATTAGGAGGAGGTTTTTCACAGAAAGGGTCATTGGGCATTGGAACAGGCTGCCCAGGGAGGTGGTTGATTCCCCTTCCCTGGAGGTGTTTAAGGGCTGGGTGGATGAGGTCTTGAGGGACTTGGTTTAGTGTTCGATAGGAATGGTTGGACTAGAAGATCCGATGGGTCCCTTCCAACCTGGTTGTTCTGTGATTCTGTGATTCTGTGAAACTGGGAGCGATACCGCCTTCCGCAGATCCCACGCGTCCCCCACCCCGCTCCGTCCTCTCCATCCAGCCGGCGACTCTATCCCAGCTCTTCCAAATGCTGCAGAGTCATGGTACCCCGAGAGGCCCAGCCAGACTCCCTCGACCCCACCGCTCGCCAGACGCCCCCTCCCCTTTGTCCGGGAGGGCGTCCCAAGGGTCAGCGGCTCAGCCAGGCCCGTATTCCCAAAGGGCTTCTGCCCAGATGAAGTTTCAGGAGGAGCGTGTCCAGGCCCCTGCATCTTCCCTGGCAGAGTCCCTGCAGGCTACAGACTGGAGATGCACCCAGGCTCCTAAGCCAGTGAACAAAAAGCAGGCACTGCCCTTGGACACAGCTGGATTTTCCAAGGGGTAACACTGCTTATGTCCCAGAGCCTGCCGGACAGCAAGGCTGGGGTTGTTTAGCCTGGAGAAGAGGAGGCTGAGAGGAGACCTCATTACTCTCCACAGCTACCTGAAAGGAGGTTGTGGAGAGGAGGGAGCTGGGCTCTTCTCCCAAGTGACAGGGGACAGGACAAGAGGGAATGGCCTCAAGCTCTGCCAGGGGAGATTTAGGCTGGACATTAGGAGTAAGTTTTTCACACAGAGGGTCGTTGGGCATTGGAATAGGCTGTCCAGGGAGGTGGTTGAGTCACCTTCCCTGGAGGTGTTTAAGGCACAGGTGGATGAGGTCTTGAGGGCCATGGTTTAGTGTTAGATAGGAATGGTTGGACTAGAAGATCCGATGGGTCCCTTCCAACCTAGTTGTTCTATGATTCTATGATTTGAGGGCTGGGAGCGCTTTACAGAGCCACTGGCTGTAGGGAAAACCAGTCATCATGCTCCCTAAACCCCTCCAGTGCCCAGTCGGTACAAGTCATGTCCTCCTGGCTGCTCTGCCCCAGCCTCCCCAGCCCCACTGAGCCCCTCTCTGCTGGGAACCTCAGGAACCATTTCATATGGGTGCAGTCGTGGTGTTCTGGTTTTGCCTAAAGCGGGTCTCCAATTTAGGATAACTCAACAGGGATTTTCTTTAGTTCCTGATAATTCCGTGCTCTCCTGATCCTGGGTGTTTTGGGCTGGGCTTGAGGTGTATTTCATTTCTTTCGTGCATGCAGTCAAATCATTCATGAAGTTGACAGGAGCCTTTTGCTCAACGGTGAAGCGTGAATTCGGGTTCAATGCCTGTTCAGCTCCTTCTCCCTAATACTCTGGAGCGGTGTGTGGGTTACCGTGTCCTGGCTGTGCTTCTCAGCCACCTGATTCCGCGTGTCCTGGCTGCTCATCCTTCCCCAGGCCCATCTGCTGGCGAAGCACTGTGCTCGGGACTGTCCCACGGCTGCACACACAGTGCAACGGGGGCTGCATCCGGTGTTGTGTCTGCAGGTTGCTCCAGAAAATCTGAGGTACCGGGAGGGAAAGCAAAAAGAAATGTGACGGAGAGAAGAGAGGTGGTGGAGAGGAGGGAGGTGGTGGAGAGGAGAGAGGTGGTGAAGAGAAGAGAGGTGGTGAAGAGAAGAGAGGTGGTGGAGAGCACGTAGAGGGCAGCAGTGGGGATAAGCTCTTCCCTTCCCCTGACAGGGCTGGGGCCACTTCTACCTCTGGAACAAAAATAATCCCAAACGCAAAAACTAATCGCAACCCCCCCCCCCCAGCAGCAGCCCAGGAGAGCTGTTCCTTTCAGCTCACGCATCCTGAGCTGGTTTCTGTATTTTCTGCGCATCTATAGCGAAAACGTAATTACCCTGTGGTTATTATTTTCCCTCCTGAGCAACTTTCCCTTGCCCTCCTCCAGGCCTCTCATCAGAACAGCCCTAATCTGATTTGGGTGGCTTGCAAGCTGGGACTGCGTGCTGAGAAGGGGGCATCTGCCCTGGGTGGTGGTCAGAGCAGATGGTGGTCTTCTCAAAGAATGCACTGGGAATAGGAACAGCAGTGCGGACGGATGTCTGGCACAGAGGCTGTTCGGATTTCTTTTTCCCAGATGAACGTCCCAAAGATGCCGGACATTTAACACATGCAATTAAAAAGCCCCCTCCGCAGATAAACGGGGGAGGTTGAGCGGCGCAGGACGTTGTTGTCTGGCAGCCCCTATTCACCTACGGGCTGGATGCTGCATCCGTTAGGATAGGGAGTTGGAAAGAAACGCGTTGAGAGTGTTCAGAGGAGGAGGAGGAAGGCATCTTTGTGTGCTACTGCAGCACAGACAATGGATACAGCCCAAAGAGCCCAGACCTGCCCTTCCTTCAGGCGGCTGATGTGCGCTAAGGTGTAAACCATCCCCTTATCTGCAGCCTGGACCGAACCCTGACGCTGGGCACCCAGCTTCTAGCTTCTCCCCAGATTTGCAAACGACTGTAGGAGGATTTGTTCATGACAAGCTGCTAAGATGCAGTTCATTATAATCTCGTGTCCCTCTTGTCCTAAGCATTTAGCATCATTTAGACAGTCTTCCTCAACCGAACAGAGAGTGAGACGGAGACAGGGCCAGGGGAGCAGGGAGCGCTGCGGTGGGAGCCGGCGACACGGCTGGACTTGGCTGTAGCAGCTGGGCGTGCAGGGCAGGGGTGGCCTCAGCTTTGGGTTTGGGCGTTAGCGGTTCCGCACGCTCCCTACATCAATGCTGTAGTTCACCGTGCATGGTGGGAGCTTGTCACAACTCTAGAGCAGTGGAAAACCTCTCGGGACAGATTCATCCTGGCAGCCCATGATGCAGGCGGGGGGCAGCCTGGCATCGGAGCAGCCCTTGGGGACTGTGCCAGGCACGGTGGGCTCCGCAGCACTGCCCACGCTGGATTGTGCTTTCCAGCTCTCTCCCTGTGCCCTGCAGGGCTGACTGCAGGCTCGGGGGCTCTTGTGGGAAAGGCTGAGGACTTGGTGTGGGCGCATTGCTGTTGTTGTACGAGCACCGTTCACCTCTGCAGGCTCCCTCGCAGCCAGGCGTGCAAAACCATCTCATGTCATGTTTTGAGAGGAATGGTTGGACTCGATGATCCAATGGGTCTCTTCCAACCTGGTGATTCTATGATTCTATGATTCTACGTCCTAGGCAAGTAGGCACAATGGGGTTGGGCTGATGGTTGGACTTGATGATCTTAGAGGTCTTTCCCAACCTCAGTGATTCCATGATTCGATGAAAGGTGCTGGGGTGGTGGGAGTCCTGTGAAGAGGACTGGAGATACCAGAAAGCAAACTGGACGGAGGATGTTCACTGGCAACAGGAAAGCCTCACAAGGGACACCGGATCAATCATTCGATACAGCCTATTCCTATTTCCACTCCGGAGACAGGGAGCGTTGTGATGTGAAAGCCGTGGTGCCAGGCCTTGGGGCAGCACTACACAGTGGCAGAGCGCTCGAGCTGAGAGGCCAGGGATGGCGGAAAGACGCTGCTCCAGCAGCTCATAGAGGCTACATTTTTCCTAGTACAAGTACCCTTCAATGCCCATATTCAGTGGCCCCAAAAGCTGCACATCTATAACCTCTAAGAACATTAGTCAACAGAAGGTTTTCATGCTGTGAAGAACCACTTAGACTTGCTGTGGACTTCAAGTGATGAAAAAAACCCAACAAATCAAGCCCATTCAGAAGAGTCTGAGACAGGGCATACGGGCCTGAGGGTGTTGTCTGAGAATTTGTCTGTTACTTCTATAGCATAAGCCATGCTTAGAGCACACAGAGCCTTCTACCTACTGTGGAGCAGCCAATCCCAAGCACACAGGGCGGCCCTGGCTTTTCCAAGAGCTGAACCGGTGGCAGGTTCACATTTAAACGTGCGCTTAGGAGTGGTGCTGGCCCGAGTGCGAGGTCCCATCCCACCTAGTTTAGAGAAAATCTCCTACATTGACCTCATTGCTCTCTACAACTACCTGAAAGAAGGTTGTGGAGAAGAGGGAGCTGAGCTATTCTTCCAAGTGACAAGGGTCAGGATGAGAGGGAATGGCCTCAAGCTCCGCCAGGGGAGGTTCAGGCTGGATATTAGGAAAAAGTCATCTTCCCTGGAGGTGTTTAAGGGATGGGTAGACGAGGTGCTGAGGGACATGATTAAGTGTTGGATAGGAATGGTTGAATTCAATGATCCAGTGGGTCTTTTCCAACCCAGTGGTTCTGTGGTTCTACGATTCTGTGATTCCTGATTCAGCTCTAAATCTGCACATCAGGGCAGCTTTTACCTCTGGAGCTCCTCACAGGGTCACAGCAGCGAAACTCAGTCCTCTGGGCCGGAGAGCTGGCTTCAGCTCCCCAGGCAGCAGCAAAAGCTCCAGCACCTTTGCAAGGTGAACTTCAAGAGTGCTGATGACCTGCAGTTATGCAGAGTGGCAGAATGAAGGTCCTCACCCAACTGGGAGCAGGAGACTTGGCAGCAGAGCCTGCTTCCAGATCCTGCCCACTCCCACCCCTCCAGGACAGCCTGGGGATAAGGGGGGAAATCAGCACCTAATTCAGTCCTTGCTTTTTGACTACAAACCTGGTTAGGAGACAGCCCCACTGCAGTGTTGCCATTGTGGTCCAGTGCACATGGTGCGGCTCTGGTGGGAAATACCACCATTCCCAGACAGCCTTAGCCTCAGGGACCGACTTTGGTCACCAGTTCTTATCAGACCTGGAGTCACCTCAGCAAATGTCTCGCATCCCACTGCTCCTCCCAGTCCCAGCCCCTGATACAGGTCTGACTGAATGGTTTCTAAAAGAATACCCTGCCTACCATCAATGCTGTGTCCTGTGTGATTCCAGAATCATTGACAGTGTTGCTTATCCAAGAGGAACAGCATTTTTTGGATAACTTTCATCTTAAAGTTATCCCCGTCTCCCCACAATTGCTCTCAGATCTCTGGTTCTTGGTGGGTGTTGCTGGGAAGAAGGTGAAAAAGCAAACAAAGAAGGCACAGCCCTGCAAGGCCTTGTTAAATGAAGCCAAAATGGAAACCACAGACATCCGGGTCTGATGAGGTGCCGTCATTCTGACTTTTCAGGTTCCATCCCCCCTTTCTGAAGGAATCATGGAATCATTAAGGTTGGAAAAGACATCTAAGATCATCCATTTTTTCTCCCACCAGGCAGCTTTCCAGCTGCTTTTACTCCAAGCTTGGGAGCGCTGCAAGAGGTTATGGTGTCCCCAGTGCATGACACAACCTGCAGCCTTGTTGATCCCCATCCTGCTGGCCTCAGCCATGGCTCCAGCCTGTCCAGGTCCCTCTGGGAGCCTTCCTGCTCTCCGGCAGATCCACACTCTTGGAAGGGGGAGGTCCAAGCCCTCTGGGCAAGAATTAACAAGGGACTGAGAGGACTGATAGGATTTGATAGGAATGGTTGGACTCGATGATCTGGTGAGTCTCTTCCAACCTGGTGATTCTATGATTCTATGATTCTATGACTGTCTGTAAGGGTGATCCGTGGCTGTTCCCATCTTTTCCCTGGGCTGGGATGCAGAGGGACTCGTGCTGCCCACAGGCAGGTAGAGGAATTTGGCCAGTGACCCAGGCCAGCAACAGAGCTCAGGGAGGTAGCTGTGCTGCTTCTAGAGAGACCTCTCTCAGGAATCCCTTGGTCCAAACCACCCTCAGCAATAACCTCTGGCTAACGTCATTCCTACGGTTGTGCTTTTGCTGTTACGTTAGGTCTGGCATGGGCAGCCGGTGAATTTAAGCTGTGGAGAAACAAATGGCAGGGAACCGCAAAGCATCGATGCGGTGCCTGTTCCCCCAGCCCGCAAGGATGCTCTGCTTCCCAAAACCTTTGCCTGTGACACAGGAATGCATATTCATAGCTCTTTCTTTAGAGAAAATTAGCAACTGCCTTCTGTTCTTCTCTTAGCTGTGCCCACCTATGAGTTTCATCAGGATGGGCCAAAGCCACCCCTGAGTTCTGCTGCTGGATTTAATTCGGTGACTGTGGGGAGGGCAGGTACCTGTTGGCAAACATGGTTGTTTTTGTTGGGATGCTGCTGACCTCCCTGTTTTGGCTAATACCAAAGACTGGTGATTTGTTTGAGGAGGAAGAGCTGCAGACAGTATGTGTGTGTGTGTGTGTGTGTGTATGGGGGCAGGCGGTCAGAGCAGACGGTTGGCATAGCGGCTTCTTCTCTGTGTGGCCGAGATCAAGGCAGCAGTCACTGGCAGCAACATGGAGCTGGTTGTGTCTCACCAGTGTGTCACGGGGCTGTTCAGGGAGGGACAGTCAGGAAACTGAAGTGCTGTGTGAATGGTTTCTCGCTGTCCTTGCTCTGCACTGGCTCAGCAGCTCAGGAGGATACGTGTCCCTTCTGACCCACCAGCAGAGGCAACGCTGGCAGCTCAGATCATAGAATCATAGAATCACCAGATTGGAAAAGACCCATCAGACCATCAAGTCCAACCACTCCTATCAATCACTAAGCCATGTCCCTCAGCACCTCATCCACCCGTCCCTTAAACACCTCCAGGGAAGGTGAATCAACGCCCTCCCTGGGCAGCCTCTGCCAGTGCCCAGTGACTCTTTCTGGGAAAATTTTTTTCCTGATGTCCAGCCTGAACCTCCCCTGGCAGAGCTTGAGGCCATTCCCTCTCATCCTGTCCCCTGTCACTTGGGAGAAGAGCCCAGCTCGCTCCTCTCCACAACCTCCTTTTAGGTAGTCGTAGAGAGCAATGAGGACCAGAGCAATGATGGACCTGAGCCTGACTGAGGAGGGAGCTGCTCTGGGGGACATGGGGTAACAGCTTCTGTGGCTCAGCGTTTGGGCTTTCCGCTTGCCAGATACAGTGATGAGTCTGTGTTAGAGTCTGGGCTACGGAATGAATTTAGACTCATCAGGGACCTTCTCCATAGAAGGGATAATAACACTTGGGACCCCTGGCTTGTGCCTGAATGAATGATCTCAAAGCAAACCCTGAGTCATGCACTGATCCACGCTGCCGAGACAGCCAAATCCTTCTGGGTTTGGTGCTGCAAGTGCTGTCCGCATTGGTACCCAGTTAGCAACCCACTGTTCCAGTTTGCAGTCTGGGGAGCTCATCCCTTGGGGACGTTCGACGGTTTGTCGTTCCCATCCGTGATTTGGATGCCGGTTGTGTGGCTCCCCAAGCCAAGACCAGGCCCTCTGGGAGGCTGGGAGGAGGCCTGCCCGCTCTTGCTCACCTGCGCCGGGCGCTGGGATCCAGCAGAAAGCCCTTGAGCTGGTGACAAAGGTCTGGATGTGGGCTGGAAAGTACAGTCCTGTCTCTTAGCAACTGGTTCCTACCTCTGAGCTCTCGGAGCCGTGTGTGGGACAGAGAGCATCAGTCACGCTCCTGCTGCAGCAGCACCACACCGAGGAGGGGATGGGGGATCAGGCTGACTCCAGCCACTGCCAAGACGCTTAAAGAGGCTCAGGCATTTCTAACACAAGCAGTCATCTGTGAGTCCTAATCAAAGCTTTGGTTTAATTGCTTTCCTCGTGCCCTTCTCTGCACGGTGAGCGCGGCGCGGATTGGCTGCGGCGGCGGCTGCTTGCCAGCCACCTCGAGAGCCTGCTCCGCACTGCCCCAGCTTTTTTTTGGTCACAGGGGTGGGGACGGGGAGGGAGGAGGAGGAGGACACGGCCCATGTATTTCTAGAAAAATGAGATGTCATAGGGTCCTTCCCTGAACTGCTCCGCACCACACCTGGGAATCCCCCGTCCCTCTTACGGACATTTCCATCGCTGTTTTTTTCTCTGTCGGTGCTCAGTTCTGCTGTTTCACCCTCGTGTTTCCTCCTCCTAGGCAGCAGCAGCTCCTCTCTGTCGACCGTCTCTCAGAGGCTCCCTTTCCAAGCACTGTTTCATAAACATTTTCACGAATCCTCTGCTTTGTCCTCCTAATTAACCATCCAATTGGCCCCCGATGGAGCCTTCACCTCTCCTGTGAAGATCCTGCTTGCACAGATTATAACCTGTCAGCTGCCAATTTATTCCTCATGCGGAGGGCAGGTTAGATTAATTGTCTGGCTTCTCTGCCCCATTTGCTTCGCCTTCCCTTTCCTCTGCTCCCTGTAGCATCTCTTTTTGGAGACACAGCCTTGCAGAAAAACACGAGGACCCAGCTGGGAGGCTGTTCTGTTGGATCGGGTGTGATGCTGTGTTGCTGGCCCGGGAAAGGGGTCTCTCTGGACGGGTCACCGTGACAGAGAGTCAAAGAACGTGCTTGACTTCTGCTCCCCCCACGTGTAGTCTCGGGCAAGAGCTCAGAAACATCCCCTCAGTGGTCCCAGGTCAATGGGGAGCTGTTCCTGGGCATGACACACGATCAGAGCTCAGGTTTTGGAAGAGTTGGGATCTGCGCAGTGTGGTCATGATGGGAACAGGCCAGGATCCAGAGGGGATTTACCTTTACCTGAATACAGGGAGAGAACTCTCAGAGATCCATCAGCATCTCTCCCATGTCCCCCCGCCCCGGCAGGACCCCGCATCCTCACAGAGCCCCCTTTGTGAATAGGAGCGCCTGTTCTCACCCCATGTCCTGCTGTGTGTTCTGCTGGGTTCCCATTCTGGTAAAGAGGGGATGGAGGGAAACAGGACCAGCATTTGGCACGGGCTGTTTCTAAGGCACAGCATTCTTGAGCCCAGTGTGCGCACAGGGAGCGGCAGCATGTAGTGTGGTGCTGCTGGGCTGTAGAGTGGGAAATCTGTGCTGGAGCCATCACGGCACGGCTCAGGTCCTGCAGTGCCCTTACCTTGAAAGAAGTCTGCATTTTGGGAGGGGTTGCAGGCATTTTACCCACCTCGTCCGGCCGCTGAGCCACCGGCATCTTCTTAGAGGCAGATCTTGCTGTTGCTGCAGGATTCTCCGACTGGTCCATGTGCTCTGCATGGCCAGGAGAGAGGGAGTTGGCACCGGGATGCCATGCAACCCAGGCTCAGCCTCAGTCCGTCCTGACCTTGATTCGCTGTAGCATCATTTGTAACTTGTTTTACATAATTTTACTTGCCGCTGATGAGCTGAACAGCCGCTGCTGCTCTGTTCCTCCTCCTCCTCGGTTTCATTTTGACATCACCATGTCCTCGCTGTAGGGACGATGACTTTGCACGGCCGCCCTGACAGTGCCGGGTCTTTTCCTGGGAAGAGAGGGGTCACCTTGCTGTGACAGGTAACCTCGTCACTCATTATAGCCCCTTGTCCCCATCCAATATGAAGGATTTTACTTTGGTGGCACCTTTATTAGATTGATGCCTCAGCACCGTGGAGGTTGCTCACGGTGATGAGCGACTTCAACGAAGATCCAGCTTAAAACACGCTCAGAGTTTGTGTGACAGGGATAAGCTTTTTAGATTTCTTTCAGGATGCTATGGAATATAAACATTCTTCTAATAGTAAATGCAGTCTAGTGCTTTTCCCCCTCTTTTCCTACCCCTGCAGCAGGCCCCCCACATCACCCAACCCGAAATCCAAGTGACACTGAGCAATTGCCACCATCTTTACAGATTTATTAAACCCCCCCAACACTCATGTTTTATCTCTACCTATCTCAAAATAGGCAAAAATTCTGCAAATCGCTATAATCCCCAAACATTAGTGACCATGATAGGCTCCCCATGAGTGAGCCACAGTGTGACGCTCCTCCCGCACAGGTCCCTCACGTCACAGAGCCGTGTGGCACAATGGTCCCCAGCTGCCAGGTGGGGAGAGCTTGGTGCCAGGGGAGCGATTTTCTGGGTAGGTCAGTCAGGTGCTCTGCTCATAAGATCACAGCAGCTTTTCTCACCCAGCCCAAGAGGAATGGTGCTCTGGTGGCAGCTTAGGCTGCTTCATGACTCTGGAACGAGTCCAGAGAAGAGCCACAAAGCTGGTGAAGGGGCTGGGGAACAGGCCCTATGAGGAGCGGCTGAGAGAGCTGGGGTTGTTTAGCCTGGAGAAGAGGAGGCTGAGAGGAGACCTCATTACTCTCTACAACTACCTGAAGGGAGGTTGTAGAGAGGAGGGAGCTGGGCTCTTCTCCCAAGTGACAGGGGACAGGACAAGAGGGAATGACCTCAAGCTCTGCCAGGGGAGATTTAGGCTGGAGATTAGGAGGAAGTTTTTCCCAGAAAGGGTCCTTGGGCATTGGAATAGGCTGCCCAGGGAGGTAGTTGATTCACCTTCCCTGGAGGTGTTTAAGGGACGGGTAGATGAGGTCCTGAGGAACATGGTTTAGTGTTAGATAGGAATGGTTGGACTCAATGATCCGATGTATCTCTTCCAACCTGGTTGTTCTATGATTCTATGATTTTATGACACCCCATATTTTGTCATAGAATCATAGCATCATCAGGTTGGAAAAGACCCATCAGACCATCGAGTCCAGCCATTCCTATCAAACACTAGACCATGTCCCTCAGCGCCTCATCCACCCATCCCTTAAACACCTCCAGGGAAGGTGACTCAACGCCCTCCCTGGGCAGCCTGTTCCAGTGCCCAATGACCCTTTCCTTAAAGTGCTCGTCTGCCCTGGGACCCTGCCTGTGGTCAGGACAATGCAGACAGGGCATTGCTGACTCCCTGCTTGCTCCTGGCAGGCAGGCGCGGGGTCACAGTTATTGGGGAGCACTGTGCTTAGCTCTACATGCCAGATCCAGCTGCTCCTCTGGCTTCCCCTGCCAGCATGCAGCCTGCTGCTCACAGGGAGGCAGCTCTGTACTCCTGCGCACTGCAAAATGTCCTCTGCCTCCCGGGCACAGCAGGCATCTGAGCAAGGCTGGGAAGAGCAGGCATCCGAGCAAGTCCCTGAGCAGGCATCCCAGCAAGCCCTTGAGCAGGCATCCCAGCAAGCCTCTCTGCCTGCTGGACTTCTCCTCCCTACTCTGGGCAGCCCAGGATGGAAGGCAGCCCCGTTCCGCAGGGGAGCAGCCATGCATCAGCCCCCCTGCCCACCCACGGTTCTACAGCAGCGGCCAGCGAGGCACCGCGCGGCACAGCCCGCAGCCCACCTGGGCCCTCTCGGCAGCTGCAGGCAGGGCTGCCATTTCCAGGCTTGCCCCTCCCAGGCTGCTATGTTTTCATTCCCAGGCCTGGGAGCTGGGAGAGGAATAAACCGAGGTCAGAGCGAAGGCCTGGACCCATCTCAATGGCTCAGCTGCGGCTGCTGAAAGAGCAGCTCGCCAGAGGCCCCCGTGCCCCTGCTGAAAGACACACACCTCAGCTTTGTTTGCCAGCTAAAAATAATGCACCCACTCCCCCTCACGAGGAAGTATTTACTTTGGAAAAAAAAAAAAAAAAGAAGAAGAAGTATTGTTTACAGTTCTGTGTAGAGAAAAAATACGAATGCACCCGCACAGGCTGGTGGCCACGGGCACACTGCTCCATGGCCCCTGGCCCGAGCCAACGGGTTGTGTTGGGAAGACGACTCGTGTTTTGTGCTGTGGTTTCCCCTGGAGAGATGAACTCTCCTGGGCTGGAGTGGAGCTCAGCTGATGCGCAGAGCCAGGGCTGTTTCGCTGCAGGGAGGAGGACCCGAGCTGTAAGCGCAGGATGGGGCTTCGTGTTTGCTTGGTGGTTCGTGCAAAATGACATAAATGCTTAGTGCAGAGAAACAGCAGTGACACTTCAGCAACTGCTTTTCCCCCCATTTTTCAACCAGAAATGAGCATAAGAAAATTCCGAGCAAAATATTTTCAGGAGAAAAAAAAAAAAAAAAGAGCAGGATCTGGAAGTGAGAGTTTTTCCCATTTTCTTGTGATGGGTTCCTTTACCTATGAGCAGCACAGCCAATATTGTCCTCAGCCCGGCACCTCCCTATTTCTAAGGCACCACTCTGCCTGTGGCACAAGGGACAAGAGGGAAGTTCCAGGAATCTAGCTCTTCTTTCTCCTCGCAGCATTAGCAGAGGGAGCCTGCTGTGGTTTAACATATCCCCCGCAAAAGCTGCTTTCATCCTACACCTAAATACCATGAGGAGTGAACTTCCTAAAGCCCTGGAGAAGTCTAAATATAGAAGCCAATCAAGGGCTGGCTTCCCAGAGATGAGAAGTACCAAGAACAGTTTCTTGATCAAAAGTTGTAAGAGTCCATATTGAAATACAAAGCCTGTAGGATTTTATCAGGATTTTATCCCTTGCTATATCATGGAACCTTGGAATGGTTTGGGTTGGAAGGGATCTCAATGCCCATCCAATCCCACCCTTTGCCATGGGCAAGGACACCTCCAACTGGATCAGGGGATCCTAGCCCCATCCAGCCTGGCCTTGAACACACCTCCAGGGACAGGGCAGCCACCACTGCTCTGGGCAGCCTGGGCCAGGGCCTCTCCACCCTCATCATGAAGAGTTTCTTCCTAGTGTCTAATCTAAATCTTCCTCCTTCCAATGTAAAGTCATTCCCCCTCGACCTATCACTCCAGGCCCTTGGAAAAAGTCCCTCCTCAGCTTTCCTGAAGTCTCTTTCCATACTGGAAGCTTCTCTAAGGTCTCCTTGGAACCTTCTCTTCTCTAGGCTGAACAACCCCAACTCTCTCAGCCTGTTCTCAGAGCAGAGGTTCTTCAGCCCTTGTATCATCTCCATGGCCTCCTCTGGACTTGTTCCGACAGATCTATGTCCTTCTTATGTTGGGGATTCTAGAGCTGGACATAGGGCTCTAGGTGGTTTCTTATGAGAGTGGAGCAGAGGGGGAGAATCCTCTCCCTTGCCCTGCTGGCCACGTTTCTTTTGATGCAGCCCAAGACAAGGTTGGCCTCCTGGGCTATGAAAACGGGCCGAGTGATTTCTGTCCAACTGCTTTTCCCTGTATCCATTCCCCTCCCTGTTACAGCTGATAATTATTTTGTAAAGAACAGAAATTTCCTTAGAACAGAACACAGGTTGGTAGGACATTAGAAAGGCTCTTTTTAAAGAAAAGGGCAATGGAGTGGTTTATATATAAAGTAGACCCAAGCTTGCTTGCTCATCTCTGAACAGGGACATGGCGGCACCACAGCGCAGAGGGAACCACCTGGGGCCTGTGGCCAGGGCACGGGTTGGGATACCTGCGGTTGCACCGTGGTGTGACCCAACCCAGTGTGGGACCAGGGAGCCCTCATCCTCAGACAGGCAGGGGCCAGTGGCCATGCCCTGCTGCTGGTGAGGAGCAGGGATGCAGGCAGAGTGAGCGATGCTGTTAAGTCCAGCTGGAGGCCAGTGACAAGTGGGGTTCCCCAGGGCTCAGTGCTGGGTCCAGCCCTGTTCAATGTCTTCATCAACGACCTGGAGGAAGGCATTGAGGGTACCCTTAGCAAGTTTGCAGATGACATGAAGCTGGTGAAGGGGCTGGAGAACAGGCCCTGCGAGGAGTGGCTGAGAGAGCTGGGGGTGTTTAGCCTAGAGAAGAGGAGGCTGAGAGGAGACCTCATTACTCTCTACAACTACCTGAAAGGAGGTTGTAGAGAGGAGGGAGCTGGGCTCTTCTCCCAAGGGACAGGGGACAGGATGAGAGGGCCTCAAGCTGCCCCAGGGGAGATTTAGGCTAGAGATTAGGAGGAAGTTTTTCACAGAAAGGGTCATTGGGCATTGGAATAGGCTGCCCAGGGAGGTGGTTGATTCACCTTCCCTGGAGGTGTTTATGGCACGGGTGGATGAGGTGCTGAGGGACATGGTTCAGTGTTTGATAGGAGTGTTTGGACTCAATGATCCGATGTATCTCTTCCAACCTGGTTTTTCTATGATTCTATGATTCTCCTGCCTGCAAGGGAGGTGACCTTGAGGGGCAACTCGATGCAGCTGGCCCCAAACCTCTGGTTCGGTTGTCTGGAGAATGAGGGTGGCAGCAGTGGGGAATTTAAGCTCAACGTGCTGGGAGACTCAGCTCTGTGGGGAGGTGCTGTGGCAGGGAGATACGGAGGCAAACACTTTCATGTGGGCAGCGTGAGCGGTGGCGAGGGCAGAGGGGCTGCTCCTGGCCGGAGAACAGAGTGCAGCCATTATCAGGCAGGGCTGTGCAGGCAGGAAGCGGCTTTTGACTCACAGGAAGCTGAATTCAGCTGCTATCGGCCCCGCGCGCAGGCCAGGGCAGCATTTTATCTGTGCTGAACACAGCAGATGGGGAAGCAGTCGGTGCTACCTCCTATCCAGCTCCATCAACCCGTGTCTCATGGCCTTCCCGTGTATCCCGCTCTGGAAAGGGATGCTTCCCTGTGGAGCGGCGTAGGCAGCTTGTTGCAGCCCAGGAGAGCTGCTGCCCCGCTGGAGGAGGCAGAGATGGACCCTGCCTGCCGGTGCCCGGTGCCAGGGCAGAACCAGGACCCTCTGGGCTGTTGAGCTCAGCCCGGGCAGGTACCAGGTCCTTCAGCGGTGCCCCCTCCCCAGATGGGTCTGAAGAGGGGCTGTGGAGAGCTAGCTCCCTGGCTTGCAGCCCAGATGAAATCCTCCCACCTCCTCCCAAATCAGAGCGTGAGGTGGGGAAGGGCTTGCAGGGATGGGGAACCCTTTGCATGGTGCCTGCTGCTCAGCCCTTGGCCTATCTGGGGAGCTGCCCGGGACTGCCCTCACCCATCCCTGCCCTCACCCCATCCCTGCCCCTCTCTCGATGCTACGCGGGCAGGATGTGGAGTGGGATGCGTGGCGGGATGCTGGGTGGGAATGGGACTGGGATGCAGGTGGGAAGGGGAGCGAGATGTGGGGTGGGATGTGGAGTGGGATGTTTGATAGGAATGGTTGGACTAGAAGATCCGATGGGTCCCTTCCAACCTGGTTGTTCTGTGAGTCTATGATTCTATGTGTGTGGGAAGGGGAGCGGGATGCAGAGCGGGATGCGGGTGGGAAGGGGAGTGGGATGTGGAGTGAGATGCGGGTAGGAAGGGGAGCAGGATGCAAGGTGGGATGCAGGTGGGAAGAGGAGCGGGATGTGGGAGTGAAGGGGAGCGGGATGCAGAGTGGGATGCGGGTGGGAAGAGGAGCGAGATGTGGGGTGGGATGTGGAGTGGGATGCATGTGGGAAGGGGAGCAGGATGCAAGGTGGGATGCAGGTGGGAAGGGGAGAGGGATGTGGGTGGGAATGGGAGCAGGATGCAGGTGGGAAGGGGAGCGAGAAGTGGGGTGGGATGTGGAGTGGGATGCATGTGGGAAGTGGAGCAGGATGCAAGGTGGGTTGCAGGGGGGAATGGGAGTGGGATGCTGGGTGGGAAGAGGAGCGGGATGTGGGTGTGAAGGGGAGCGGGATGCAGAGTGGGATGCGGGTGGGAAGGGGAGCAGGATGCAAAGTGGGATGCGGGTGGGAAGGGGAGCGGGATGCGGGGCGCAGGGCCCCGTCCCGGCGCGGGGGAGCGGATGGAGCGCCGGGAGCGGGCAGCCCCGCCGGTTGCCATGGTTACCCCGGTACCTGCCGGCGGGGCGGGGGGGGGGGGGGTGGGGCGGGCCCCGGGTTCCGTTAACGCCCTCCGGCCCCGCCCGCCGGGAGGGAGAACCTGGGGGGAGGATGGGAGGTGCGGGAGAGCAGGTGGGGGAGCTGGGGAGCCTGGGGAACCCAGAGCTCTGGGGAGGGGGCAGGCCTCTGCCTGGGGAGTGGAGGAGAGGGAGGGAGGGAGGGAGGGAGGGAGGGGAAGCCCTGATGGATGATCTGGAGGAGAAGAGGGAGAGCCCTGACTAGGCCGGGAAGGTTGAGAGGAGGCAGGAGATGGGTACACAGGGATCACAGGGATGGAAAGGGAGGATGGATCTGGGAGAGGGAGAGACAAACTAATGGTGGGCAAGGTTATTCTCCCTCTGCTCGGCACTGGTGAGACTGCTCCTCGAATTCTGTGTTCAGTTCTGGGCCCCTCACCACAAGAAGGATGTGGAGGCTCTGGAGCAAGTCCAGAGAAGAGCAATGAAGCTGGTGAAGGGGCTGGAGAACAGGCCTTATGAGGAACGGCTGAGAGAGCTGGGGGTGTTTATCCTGGAGAAGAGGAGGCTGAGAGGAGACCTCATTGCTCTATCTAACTACCTGAAAGGAGGTTGTGGAGAGGAGGGAGCTGGGCTTTTCTCCCAAGTGATGGGACAGGACAAGAGGGAATGGCCTCAACCTCCACTAGGGGAGGTTTAGGCTGAACATTAGGAAAAAATATTCCCCGGAAAGGGTCATTGGGCACTGGCAGAGGCTACCCAGGGAGGTGGTTGATTCACCTTCCCTGGAGGAGTTTAAGGGACAGGTGGATGAGGCACTGAGGGACATGGTTTAGTGTTTGATGGGAATGGTTGGACTCGATGATTCAGTGGGTTTTTTTCCAACCTGGTGATTCTATGATTCTATGAAATGTAGGCAAAAGGAGGACACCTGTAAGGTGGAAGCAGGACTCCTCAGCACCTAAAATGCTGCTTGCTCCCCAGCACTTGCGTCAAGGCTGAGCTTTGCTCCCAAGGGCTTTGACTCATTTTGGGGGGCAGGTGACTTCCAATAAAGGCCCAACAGCAGGAGGGGGTAATAGCATCCCTTGTTCTCATGCTTCTTCCCAATGGAGTTTTTATTGCTTTTTAAACCTGAGGGGGTTTAAATCCTTCTTAGCCATTATGGGCTGTGACTCATGCCTTGAATACACATGAGCTTTACTGGGTGTGGAAGAAGGAACCGGAGAGGCATGGGCCCTCTGAGAGGGACCCTATAGTGCTGGTGTCCTCTTAAATCCTGGGTCAACATTTGGTTCTGTTGCTAGATATAAACCTCTGTAATCCTTTATACAGGTTCTTACAGCCAGTGGCTTTGATGCTGCCTGCATCTCTCCTGCTTCCCAGAGCTAAACAATCATCATAAGGAGAGAAGTCACGAGGCTGCTGGGGGTGTAGAGAGGGCCCAGGGGAGGGTGTCTGCAGGAGATGGGGTCTCAGGGAGCCAGCACCGGCATCCAGCTGGGCTGGAGAGGAAGGCAGCACTGGGAGAGCAGAGAGGCTGTAGCGATGACCAGACCTTGAGGTTACCTGAGCTGCATTTGTTCTGAAACTGAGGAGGAAACAGGGAAGCACTGGCAGTGCAGGGAGGAGGGTATTGGTTGGTTGTGATGTCCCTGGAAAGGGTGATCTGTATACAGGGTTGGTCACAGCCTTAATTTTGAGGGCTCTGCTTGTTGCATCTGACTGCTTTGCTCCTGGTGCATTCTCCTTTGTCCTGTTCCTGTAATTATCCTCATCTCAACCCTGCTCACAGGATTATGGGTCAGTAGGAAGCTTCCTAATGCCCACTCCTCCTTGGCAGGGGGACGTCCATGCCCTCGATTAAAGCAAAACTCCCCTAATGGTGACAGAGGAAATTAGATCTGTGCTCCTCAAACACGGTCCCTGGGGCCAGGTTTCCCGACCCCCACCACGGCGGCACTGCCACCCTGCCCCTTGTGTTCGTTCTCAATATTCTCTTTGTTCCAGCCACCTTTATGCACAGCTCAGGGCTCCTTGAGGAAGTCAGAGGTGATTTGTGTTGGAAAATCCTCGTGCCTGTGTCCGGGGTGGGCACACTGACCCATCCCACTGCCATCCGTGCCCAGTAAGGCAGCCTTTGTCCCAAACTGGGGTGAGGAGGCAACTTTAATAGCACTTTACATTAAAAGACTGCTTCCTCCAGATGCTGGGGAATCTTTAGCAGAAAGCAGTGCCTCTAAGTGATTGATTTTTGGGAGTCCCTTGACTGGTGGCTTAAGGACAGCATTTATTCAATCCATAGACCATGAGAGAGACATGGAGTCCAGGCATTGATAACAAGAAGAGATCAAGGTTAGGAAATGGGGTGTTCCCTTTGCCTGCAGACCCCTGGCAGCCTCTCTTTGCACTCACAGGTGCGTGAACGCACCTGGAAAAGGCAATTTGCAGTCGCTGAGATGTAGAGGCTGATGTCTGGGTACCACTGCGTCCACCCATGCCTTTTCGGGAAGCAGATCTCAAAGGGACAGTGTGTGCATATATATATATTTATATACAATATATACTTATATATATAATGTATATATAAATTGTAAGTATATATATATTGTAAGTATATATATATTTATATACAATATATACTTATATATATATTGTAAGTATATATATATTGTATACGTGCACCTAGCTGTGCGATAATAGCATCTTCTCAAGGAAGAAGCTGAGTGCTCTCCTGAAGCCTGACCCTTTCTTGGTCCCCCCAGCTATTCGAGCAGCCCCTGGCTGCCTCCCATCGGCGCTCCCCGCTCTGGTGCTTTGTGCCCGCGCTGTAAGCAGCTGCTGGGCCCCGAAGCTGCCTCCCCTTCCCACAGCTCTCCCTGCCAGCGCGAGCTGACATCGTCGGTGCCAGTCGGCTCGGAGGAGCACTGCTCCCCACACTTCCCACTCCCACCAGTCTGTCACCACTGCCGTGTGGCAGAATTACTGCCTCCTGCTCTCCAGCACATCCTAACACACAAAGAGCTCTGCTGCTGCTTGCCAGCACTCAGCTGCTCTGCGTATGCGAGAGAGGGAGGGTGCCTTGGAAAGGTCAGTGCAGGGAAGGAGGACGATGCTGTCTCCTTCCTTTAGGGGCTGTATCCTGGCATCGTAGCGAAACCTTGTCCTGCTGGCTGATCTGCGTCCGCAGGGACTGCAGCAACCGAGGGTGCTCCACGTTGTGGGGCTTCCCAGGGTGGTTTAGTGCCATGTACAAGTCCAAAGAACATCCTTTGCCTCTTCTCCGCTTAGCAAAATCATCCCAAATCACGAAAATTGAATTTCATGATTGGTTACGACTCCATTCTGGACTCTACCCTTGTTTTTGTTCCTGGCCCAGTTTCCCTGGCAGCTTCAGCAGCACAGCAGCAGCAGCCGCCACTGCCCTGGCTCCAGCAGGATCCTCCCTGGAGCACTGTTTAATTTATCCCCCGCATCCCCCGTGCCCAAGGCAGCCCGAGGCTGGAGCGCTGCGACTCTGCCCCTTCCGACCACGTTAGCCCCGGGCCCATCTTGTCACCCCTGTCACCCACCGCTGACACTAACTCCTCTTGCCTGTGCTGTTGTAGGGGGCAGATGGACTGTCGGAGCCCGAGGGCATCTCCCTGAAACGCGTGGCTGTGGTGGAAGATTTCTTTGACATCATATACTCGATGCATGTTGAGAGCTCATCGGAGCCGGGCAAAGCACCCAAACATGCTGGGCAGAAGAAAACCTACCGAGCGGTGAGAATCCCCCTCTAAGCGGGGGCAGCGGGCATCCCACGGGGTGGGGGGCAGGCAGCAGCCCAGCCGCTGGCCGGAGGCAGAGCCGAAGCCGAGTCCTGTTTGCCTGTGCGGGGAGGCGTGAGAAAGGAGTCGTTTAAAAGCAGAGCAGCTGTGCTGGGGAGACGGGAAACCAGGCTGCAGCGGCAGCACAAGGGTACGGCTGCTTGGAGAGGAAAGACCCAGTGAGTCATACAAAGACAACTGTACACGTCTGGGGGGAAACAAAGAGAGAGAGAGAAATGCTCAGTATTGCTGATGATAAGGGGATGTTTGCCCAGTCCCCTGCCCACTCTGCTCCCTGCCATCTGCCTCCCTGGCGCCCTTGGCCAGAGGGAAATCTCTCACGTGGGCCTCGAAGAGGCGGGAGCAGCCAGGAAGGGGCTGGAGCGTGGCCAGAGCCAGACCCTCTTCCCTGGCCGAGGGATGCTCTCACCAGCCCATCCTGGCTTTCCTCTGTCATAAAATGGAGGCAGGCACCAAGCTAAGGCTCGTCAGGTGCTCCGTGGCTGCTGAGAACCAGCTCTATCCATCCTGAAACCACTCTAGTTAGGTCAGGAATAATTTAGCTTGAAGTGTGCTTCTCCAGGGAGCTTGCTGTTTCTCCTGACGCTGCACAGCCCTTCGATGCAAGCATTCGGGCTCTTCTTTTACAAGAAGAACTGAATTTACTGCCCAAAACCGAGCTATTCCCTTGAATCCCACAGCCGTAAGGACCAGGTCGCTTAGAGACAGAAGTGGCTGTCTGGCAGCTTATGTCTCTGGTGTATACATCAGCATGGAGAGGTCTGTGCAGGCTGCTCGGTTCTCTGTGATGGTGCCTGAGATTATGCAGGCGCTGGCCCAGGTTATGCAGGGAAGTCGTGGAGGGGTTCGAGGCCAGGTAGGATGGGGCTTGGAGCCCCCTGATCCAGTGGGAGGTGTCCATGCTCGTGGCAGGGGGTAGAACTGGATGGGCTTTGAGGTCCTTTCCAACGCAAACCATTCCATGACTCTCTGCGGGGCTCGGTGTGCTGCTAGAGCAGGCACCGGTGAGCAGTCTGTCCTTTGTCTGTCCCAGCCCACTAATGGCTCAGCCCACTGGCAGTGCCGAAGGGGCAGCCTGGTGCCCTGCAGCCCATGGGAGCCCCTGGGGAGCAGAGCCCTGGGCTCACTGCTCACGGGCATCACTCTGTGCTCTGTGCACCCCACCCCAGCCCCTGCAGCAGAGCGCGGGGCAGGCGCTGACCCTCTTGGGCTGGGGACAAGTGACCTATTTATAGTCAGGGAGGGGGACCGTCCCACCAGCATGACCGCAATTCACAAACTTGGTGCTCCTTTCCCCAGCAGAGCGCTCCGGCCCTCCCTTAATTCCTTCAATCCTGCTCTCTGGAGGACTAATCTGTGCCCTGTGCAGCCCCAGGGGAGCAGGCTGCATCCGTCTGTTTTCCCAGGCCTGCTCGCAGCAGTCAGAGCTCTTCACGCTCCACCCCTCCGTCTCCCTCCTGAGCTGAGATCATCACATCAGCAGCCGTATCCCCTCCTGACCTGGCAGGGCTCTGGCTGGGCTGCCTGGCTGTGCTCATGCCCCATCTCCCCGGAGCCATTTCTCTGGAAGGGGGCTGGAAGCTGAAACCCTGCGTCGCGCACCCTGCGCCGTGGCTCGGGCGCACAAAGAGATGCTGCTGGGCAGCCGGTTCAGGAGGTGGCTGTGTCCCCAGCAGTTCCTCTCCTTCTCCCTTTCCCCACCGCTTCTGATTAGAGGCACTGGAGAGTTTGCCCTTGTCCGTGACCTCCGGAGGGAGGCAATCAGAAAGGGAGTTTGGATGGGAGATAACTCATCAAGGAAGCTGTCTGCTCTGCGGAGCATCAAATCAGCTGAGAAATAACAACTGTATCACTAAAATTAGCTGAACGTTCGCAGCGGGGACTGTGGGCTTGCTGGAGCAAAAGAGGCCGGGAAGCTGGGTTCAGCCTGCGGGCGGCACAGAGGGATGGTTGCCCAGCCTGCGCCACGACACCGCGTTCCCACCAGCCATTTCCAGGCCCCTCGTTCCAGCGTTTCTGAGGGATTCCCTAGTGCTCGTGCATGGATAAACATCACACAGAAGCAAAGGCTGAGCCGGGCATCCGCTGGGTCGCAGCAGGGCTCGACGGGGCTGTCGCTAAACAGGAGAATCCCATGAGGCTCAGGCTCTGCATCCTCCATTTGAGCAGCTGGGACGAGGTCCCTGCCTGAACTTTCTACCCATCTGGCACGAGCGTGGTGTAAAACCTCGGGCTCTGCTGCCGCTCAGTGGAGATGGAAGTCTCTCCTTCCCTCCCACCACCACTCCCAGGTCACCAGGCTGCTGGGGCCAAGATCCAGCACCCCCTGCTCTCTGCCCTATCACGCAGCTGCTGGAACATTCTTTTATTCCAAGCTCAAGCATCGGCAGGACAGAAAGATGCCTGGAATATAGGGGTTTTTTAATTCTTGTTAACAAGATAAGGTGGGAGGGTGTTGCCCACTGTCAAAGAAGGGGGATTGGCACATGCTGGGCTGCCCTCCTGGCTTGGCCCTGTCACCGGCCGTGGCTCCCGAGGTGTCTGATTGCAGCCCTGCTTCCCGTTCGGAGCCCCACTTCTGCTGGGCTCGCAGCCCCGAGGACTGGCACAAACAATTGAATTTCTGTCTGCTTTATGACCCCACTTGTAAGGGCCGTGACCCCTGCTGGGGTCGTGGCCCCTGGTTTGGGAGCACCGAGCTGGGACAAGTCACTCAGACCAAACAGGATGATGGGTGATTAACCGGAGGAGCCAACCCCAAAGTGAGAGGTGGGTTCTCCACCTCCTAATGCCTTCCAATTAAGACCAGATGTCTTCCTGGAAGATGTTTTAGGCAAACCACAGGCTACTGGGCTGCAGGAGAACCTGGGTGATGTTCCCTGACTTGTGCTACGCGGAAGGTCAGGCTCCGCGATTTGCTGGCATTAAAGAACTCTACATTAAAATTGCCTCATTTTTGCTCTACGTAACCCTGTCTTGATCTTTAGAAATGCTGTAAAATTGCTGCTGGCTGGGATTAATTGGAATAACAGGGCTCTGTGATGGCCAGGCACCTTCTACGGAGGCTTAGGGCTGGATGTAAGGTTTAACTTAAGGTATCCAAGTTTAAAATATTTATCCTTAGCTTTTCCTCGTCTACAAAACACAAATACCCTGTGCAGATCCAGGGAGCTTCATTCACTGCTGTTTGTGAGAATGTTTGCAATTCCCTAGATGAAATATGTCACAGAAGTGCAAAGTATTATTAACAGTAATTGATTGTCATTGTGGGGAAAAGTGACCTGCCCTTACCAAAGATTAATGGATTCTTCAGGTTACTGGTGTGATGGTAATTAACAATGCAAACAGGGCTGACGAGGCCTCGCTTTCCCATTTGATTCGTAGATGTTTGCAGCTTCTCTCTTCCCAGACTTGGCAGGGGGAAAGGAAATGGTTTAGAGTTTAGTGTTTGATAGGAGTGGTTGGACTCAATGGTCCAATGGGTCTCTTCCAACCTGGTTGTTCTATGATTCTATGAAAGGAGCCCCTGGGAAGGAGAGGGAGTCTGCAGGGTGTTCATTTGTGTCCCAGTGCCCTTCTGACACACAGCTACCCTCCCAAAGTGTTCTTCCATCAACATCTTCTCAACATCTGGAGAACAGAACCTATGAGGAGCGACTGAGAGAGCTGGGGGTGTTTAGCCTGGAGAAGAGGAGGCTGAGGGGAGACCTCATTACTCTCTACAACTACCTGAAAGGAGGTTGTGGAGAGGAGGGAGCTGGGCTCTTCTCCCAAGTGACAGGGGACAGGACAAGAGGGAATGGCCTCAAGCTCCACCAGGGGAGATTTAGGCTGGAGATTAGGAGGAAGTTTTTCACAGAAAGGGTCATTGGGCATTGGAATAGGCTGCCCAGGGAGGGGGTTGATTCCCCTTCCCTGAAGGTGTTTAAGGGACGGGTGGATGAGGTCTTGAGGGACTTGGTTTAGTGTTTGATAGGAATGGTTGGACTAGAAGATCCTATGGGTCCCTTCCAATCTCGTTGTTCTATGATTCTATGAACACTTACTCCAGAGGGAGGGACCGAGGGATGCCAGGTACGGGCTGAAGGGAACAGACGTTGCAGTGAGTCACTGGGTTCCTGGCTGGGCTGAGCAGGCGAGGTGAGATGGTACCTACACCCTCACTCTGTTTGGTATTCCCACTCACCCCGGACATACAGCTGTCTCCTTTTTCCCCCAGATTGCAGAGACCTATGCTTTTCTCCCGAGAGAAGCTGTGACCAGGTTCCTGATGAGCTGCACCGAGTGCCAGAAGAGGATGCATTTCAACTCCAACGGACTGGAGCCTAAAGGTAAAGATGAAAGGATTCTACCAGCAGAGCTAACACAACATTTCATACTAGGGGGGCATCCCTGATGACACGACACCACCTCATCAATGAGATACCCCTCAACCTAACGGTTCTCCTAACCGTTATGTGATTTTTCACTCTCTTTTATAGCCAAGCTGAAAGAATTGCTTCAATCTGGTTTGTCCATCACTGTTTTCTGCTTAGAGAGCAGAAGCAGACTCGCTTTCTTTCAAAGTTTCCCCAGCACAACCGTACAAAGTGAAGGTCAAAAATACTGCAGATAGGTCTGCAACCAATCTGTAAGAGTATGGGGGTGAAAACTTCCATTTCTGAAAAAATGTGACCCAAAGTTTTTCCTTTAAACTCTGAATTTCGTAACGAGGAGCACTGAACAGGTCTGAAAATCTGAAGTTTCTGATGAAGAAATAATTTGCAGTAATTAATAGATATGCATGTCATGATCCAATTTTTGATAATCAGAGGTGTTTTGGTGATCGAAGGTGCATTGTGTGTGCTGCCAGTTGTCGTGGCCCACGTGGTGGCTCATGGTGCTTTTGTACATGGATCCAATCTACAGCTCCTGCATCTAAGCAGCAGGAGCTTCTAAGCTCAGGTGCCTGAGAAGGGAGCAGGTTTTCTTCCAGAGTTAGTGGTTAAAGTTGATCTTCATGGGTTTTTTTCCGACTTGTAAACTTGTTTCATGATCAACTGCAAAACATCAACCTGACTCTCAGAGGTTTCACCCAACAAAACTGCTGCTTTAAAAAAAAAACATAAGCAAAGTGCAGGGAGTTCCCCTGTCACAAAACTTTTAAGGCAAATAAGCTACTTCAGCAGAGAAGCAGAATTAAATTAATACAGGACCCAGTAACAGAGGTGTCCAAGGCCAGCTTGGATGGGGCTTTGGGCAGCCTGATCTGGTGGGATGTCCCTCCCATGGCAGGGAGGTTGGAACTAGGTGATCTTTAAGGTCCCTTCCAACCCAAATTATTCCATGATTCTATGAATAGGAAATTTCTGTTATTAAATACCTATTTCTGTTTGGCTTCATAAAACTTCGCCCTTAGCAGTTCTCTTAAGAATAAATCAAATGGGAAAACAAAGGATCCCACAGGTAAAAAGTCCAGTCAGAATGGAAGGACAGAAGAGCCTTTCTGCTCTGAACAGCACCTAAATAGTGACTAAGTAGCTGTGAAAATGCACAGAGGGGATTAGATAAGGTAACTTTTACTGGGCAGGAGTGTCTGTTTTCACTAATACATATTCAGGAATTTATCAGGAGCAAATCACCTAAAAAGCCCACTGGGGTCATAGAAGAACCACTGTGACATTTGCTCAGCTAATGCACATGCAGGCAGGTACAGGTAGAGTTTAACTCAGTCAGATGAAAAAAATTAGAGTCATTTCCATCTCCTCCTACTTCTCTTGTTCATTAAACAAATCTCCACACATCTGCAGTCACAAAAATCCCTAATTAAACATATCTGACACCAAGCCCTGCAGGTCACCCACGTAACTCATATAAGCAAATTGTTGTCATAAAAGCTCGTGGGAAACTTTGAACATCGCTGAACTTCGCTGCGGTCTCTTTACACTTGGTATTAAATGAGGACCAGTTCCAATGGACTTACACAAGGGTGGAATTAGGACTGAAACCATTTCACTTTGAACTGTTCTGCCTGTTCCAGCTCCGTGTCCAGCACATGGGGCATGTGATATAGCTAAGTTATTGAGAAATTAGCTAAGGATTCTGGTAGCCTCCTCCTGTGATGTGGGATGCAGGATTGTTCCCAGGGAGTCCCCCAGGCCTTTTAAAACAAAGGTTTTCTTTCTTTTCCAGTTAGTTTTAAGAAGACTAAAGGGTTTGGTTTCTTAGCTCAAGCTCTTATCTGTCACAGTTGCCCAAATTCACAGTAAATTTCTGGCTGCTACTGGAGTTATTCCAGATTTACATCAGGGTGGCTTCAGGCAAAATCTGGAGTACCAAAGATCATGAACCACCCTGTACCTCCCCACGTGAGGAGAGCCCCATTCCTTTCTGCAGGGCTGGACTGTGAGGTGGGGGAGGGCAGGAGAGCATCATCCGCAGTGGAAAAATCTCCCCTCATCCCCTGTGCTTCAAGGAAAGGGCAGTTTTACCTTTGTCACTCTTAGCAAAAGCTTTCCCGCACCCTTACAGACTCAGCCCCTGCTGACCCCAGCCAGCCTGGCAGCAGATTTTGTTCCTGGGAGCTGTTTCCCATTCCACTGCAGAACTGGACTGTGAGAAGTGCCCCTGGCACTGGGATTTTAGCATCTTGCTTTCACAAGAAAACAGCCTTGCAGAGCAGAACCATGGGTTATTTTGGGTGCTTGATACTGAGAGCACAGAAGTGCTCTTAATTAATCCATAGCTTAACAGAGACCAGTGATAGCCATGAGAAAAGAAAGGAGGCATTGATTTATGAGGTCCCTAAAAGCTTTGCACCTTCCTTTTGGAGCAAGCTGATGGCCTGAGCAGCTCTGGCTACCCTTGCTGGTGTAGGCAGGCAGGAATGCTCTAGTTGCCATGGGATGAACTACACGGACCTGGGAAAGAATCTTTGTATTTGTGTAAATCCTGTGTAGGCTCTTGGTACAGATTTGTGAAACTTCTGCGGCGTCTGAGTCAGTTACAGGTGTTTCTTGGGTCAGGTCATTCACCTTCCCTGGCAAGGCAAGGGTGGATGAGGTCTTGAGGGACTTGGTTTAGTGTTTGATAGGAATGGTTGGACTAGAAGATCCTATGGGTCCCTTCCAACCTGGTTGTTCTATGATTCTAACCAAACACCACAGAGCTGCTGTTTCCAGAGCGGTGAAGCGTCTTCGGGTCTGCTGAGTTTCACTGGGATTTGTTGATATTCAGCATTTCTGGAGCCCAGGCCCATTATGTTTGCCTTGATGGGTTTGCTGAGGTGCTGTAAACTATTTTGCATGGGCTGTTTTTCAAGGGGCTGCGTCAGAGGTGCCTGGGAAACCAGTGACCCTGGAAATGCAAGCCAGCCAGGGGATTCAGAGGCAGGAATGGGAACCTTCACCTCCTGGAAATCCTTCTTTCTTATCCCTTTTTGCTTAAGTTCGCTTTCCGGCGGACACCACACATCCCTCTGGAGTGTGCTGGAGGCTGGATAGGTTCTCCACACTTGCGTCTGCCTGTCCTGAGGGCAGAGAACTCTTCCTCTTAGCCGGCGGCTCTTCCTGTGGAAGCAGCAACATTCCTCTGGAGCAAACCCATTGTAGAAGGCCAAAAATTCGGGGTTAGACCAGACAACTCTAGCAGCGTTTATGTCCTACCTGGAGAGCTTACAGGAATGACGAAAGAGCTGTCAAATCTTTGAGAATTCAGAAAGATTGTCGAGACAAAACAACCTACAGGAGGGGGCTGAAGGCAGAACAACCTCTGGAGCTACGCGTGGTGCAGTCAGAGGAATCAACAGGACCAATTTAAATTAAAGATTTTTAAAATTAAGTTTGTGTTCTAATGAGGGCGTTAAAAATAATCTTCGTCACCAAATCAAGATCCTTAATAAGTTGCCTTAATGTTAACTCCTACCTGAGGGAATCCCAGCAAAATTGGCAAGGCTCTGCAATGTGAGCTGCAAATAGATTCTCACTCATCAACCTCTGCATAAATCCCATTTGCATGGAAGTGCTGTGAGGCATTGTCGGGGCTCAGGCTCTTCCTCTGTTACATTCTAGTTGGGTCGGCTGAAGAATTAGACGTTACGTGTAGCCTTTTCCGCAGGTGACAGCAACGCTGGGGTTTGCACAATAGCAGCTGTTCTGTAATTATGTTCTTGGTGGGGTCGTGTTCTTGGAGGAACCTCAGCTCAGCGGGCGCCAGCTCTCGTGAGGGATTCAAAGTGCTTCTAAACACAAATATTTAAGGAAGACACCATAGCTTTGCGGTTCCGTGTCCCTGTATCTAAATAAAGCTTTCCCTCTGTCCTTCAGAGAGCGAACAGCCATCCTCTCTGGTCTCTGGGATCATCGACTACAACATGCCCCTCACCTCTACTTATCTGAAGCAGATGAAGCTGCGGGTGATGAATTCGCAGGACCAGGTGAGTCGCGCTCGGGGCGCAGGGTGGGTTCTGCCAGCGTGGAAAGGCTGAGGGCAGTGGCTGGTGCTTGGCAGCTCCTGACAGCCATCCCACCCGGGCTGTGCAATTTTGTCAAGTTCTGCAGCTGCAGACTGAGCTGTGGGAACCTCTGTGTGCGATGGAAGCTGTCTATAAAAAGAAAAGTATGTTGGACTTGCTCCCCACAATCTGCACCAAGGCCAGTGCTGCATTTTCTTCCCGGCAGAGTGAAACCTCAATCTGATCTCCTGCGTTGCTGCCGGTGCAAAGGGTGAAAGCATTCGCATTGTGCAGAGCTGGAAGCGTTGCTGAGAGCTTGAACTGTGAAGCTGCACCCACTGGGTACTTGTATCTCGTGGCACCCTAAAGGGACACGGGCGAGAGCACCCGTTGCCAGGGGACAAATGGCAGACGTGGGATTGCTGTCAGGAGCTGGAGAGATAGATACAGAGCTGCTCCATCGCACCAGCAGTAAAACCTTCTCGCTGGAGTGCGAAAGGGCACCTGACGGGAAGCGCTGCCATGGTTTGGAGCTTTTTTCCCTTTCCTCATGTTGGACAAACTGGTGGGAGCTGGCCTCTTCTCCCAAGTGCCAGGGGACAGGACAAGAGGGAATGGCCTCAAGCTCCGCCAGGGGAGATTTAGGCTGGAGATTAGGAGGAAGTTTTTCACACAGAGGGTCATTGGGCATTGGAATAGGCTGCCCAGGGAGGTGGTTGAGTCCCCTTCCCTGGAGGTGTTTAAGGGATGGGTGGATGAGGTCTTGAGGGACTTGGTTTAGTGTTTGACAGGAATGGTTGGACTAGAAGATCCGATGGGTCCCTTCCAACCTGGTTGTTCTATGATTCTACGATTCTATGAATGAGGTTTTGTTTGCAATAGGTTATGGTAAAGGTTTGGAAACGTGAAAGAATGCAATGCACCACATTTTGTGCTTGGGCTGAGTTAGCTGGGCTGAGCTGGGCTGAGCTGGACTGGTTTGGGGTGTGGAGTGAATGGATGCACCGCTCTGCAGAATCTGATGGCTGCTTCAGGACCACTTTTGGATAAAGAGAATTACAAGCTGGCACATTCTGACTGCCTCTGGCTTGTGCAGAGTGTTTGCTGGGTCTCAGTGCAAATCTCTGCAGGGAGGCACTGAGCCTGTCTAGTTTGGCTGAAGTCTGTCTGGTTCCCATTCAGGGATTTTCTGGTGAGAGGCTGATACCTCCCAAGCTCCGTTCAAGAGGTGTGTGTCTGAAGCTTCAGTAAACTCCTCTACTCAGTTATCCAGGTGGAAAACCAGACTAGCTGTTTGATGTTATTATTTCCATAATAAAAATCACCCAGAAGCTGGCAGGTTCGAGTACAGAAGGTTGAGTTTTGAGGCTGTACCACTAAGGCTGCTTGTTTTGAGGACTTTGGGTGGTAATTTAGGGATGTGAGGAGTTTATACTCTGGATTTGGTTTAGCAGCTTGCGCCGGAGCTGTCACTGGACAGACAGATCAAATGTAGGGCTGCCACCAGCACCCTTGGAGCAAGCTAAGATCGGAATAGATCCCATATGTCATCCCGGAACAAAAAAAGGACCCAGCTGTGGCAACCAGCAGTTTGTTGGTTTAGCTCATAAATCAGATGGTTTGGTGTCACTCCCTGCCTCTGAAGTTTCCCTCTCCCGAGCTCTCAGTGTGTTACGGAGCAACACTCCGAGCTTCCCAAGCTGTAACAGCCATGGGGAAAAACTTTTTGGAAGGAGTTAACGTTTGCTGTTCGATGTGTTACTGAAACGGGCTCCTGAGAGCAAAACAAGGAAAGATCAGCCTCTGGCGTAGACTTCAGAAGGATCAGAGCTTTCCATCAGTGCTGGAGGGATCAATAGCCCGGAGAGGGTACAGGGGGCTGGACGCAGAGAGAAAATCCAGTGGGACTTGGGTGCCGCACACATAGGGATCAGCATTTACAAAGCGGTGCTGGTTCCCTGCTGGCTGAGCTTTGCTGCCCTGCGCTCACAAACATTTGATGGTGGTAAGGGAAGTAAATTAAGCAACAGAATTGTGTTCCACTTGCCTTTTGCCAAAACCAATTACTTGTATGTGGCAGCACCAGGAGGAACTTGCTTCACTTGGGGCAACAATGGATGCATTTGTGCCAAAGTGGCCTTTTAACTTCATTATTCAGGAAAAAGTGTGCATGTAGCTGTTATTTATTAGTGCTGTTAGGCCCATCAGTATTATGGCAACAGTGAACCCAAAAGGAAGCAGAGTGAGGAGAGCCTCAGAGAAAGTGTTTTATCTCCGCGCAGGGACAAAAAGCAGTTCAGAGAGGAGATTGTATTTCAATGTATTTCTTGAAGTCAGTACATTTATTCTGGCATGACAGAAAACAACTGTGACCCACGTTGCTCAAATGGTGTTCACTGGAACATACAGGAGCTCCCAAGTCTGCCTTCATTCCTGTTTCATACCCATTCTCACCTGTGTGGGAAAGGTCCCCTCCCCATCCCCTCAACGTTGGATGAGCCACGTTTCAGGGCATCTGCTGAGGCATTAATGCGTTTCTGAACTTCTGCCCTTCCCAATCTAGCAGCAAAAAGGGATGAAAAGAAGATATTTGATATTTATCTATGACAATCTTTCCACTTCCTTTTCAAATGATAAATCTTATTTATCTATTTGGGTTTATTGCAGTCATTTTCCGATCTTTTCTCTCCTATTCAGACTCAGACTTGGATTTTTTTTTTCATACCGCGCTGTTGGGCAGGATTTCCAGTGGTGGCTGGTGGAATATGGAGATGTAAAGAGAACAAATCCTAGCACTGAAAAGCTCTGGAGCTGTTGTTGCTGCCTTGGCAGACGCAGTCCAGGGCCGAGGAAGGGCTTTAAATGATACAGAAACATTTTCAAAGGTTGCTTCAATGCCTGCTGACAGAAGGTCACACAATCAGTGAATGGCAGGAGCTGCTCTTGGATGGGAACAACACGAGCGTTTTTCTGGTTGCTATGGCTTTTCTACACCGACTTGTAAGTGTTTGAGAAGGACCAAGCCTCGTCCTGCACCCTCACGCACTCCCTCCGACCGTGGCTTTCCCTGTAACCCTGGAGTGTGGGATGGTGCGTGGATGCGAAGTGGGTTTCAAAACATGATTTCGAGCACTGTTTAACCCAAACAGAAGGGCCACCCTTGAAGGGGGGGACACAGGGGTCCAAATCCTATGGATGTACAGGGACTTGGCTTCCTCTGTGCCGGTGAGAGTTCAACCTCCTCTGTGGGATTTGGGAGCTCACAGAGCCTTGTGCCCAGAGGCTGGTTTGCCATGTTTATTCCTCCTCCTTCCGCTCTCCCCTCTCCCTCGTCCACCCGTTACTGTGCTTGCTCACTTCAGCATCTCGAAAGGCTCGGGTATTACCAGAAGGGCTAAGACGCATCCTCCCTGGCAGCTCTCTTGCTTCCTTCCGCTTCAGATCCATCTCCCTGCTAATCCTGGGAGTGCAGAACTAGCACAGGGGAGGCAGCAGAGGCAGGGAAGGGGGTGAGTGGCTGCAGAAAAGATAGCCTAGGTTTTCATTTTCAGTCTTTGAGCTCACTGGTGAGAACGGCAGACATCTCAGTTCACTTAGCCCAGAGACCAGAACCAGCGCTAGCAGAGACCTGGGACTTGGATCTGGCTGTTTGAATGCTTTGAGTGGGATCCTGAGGGAACAGTGGATGTGCTCATAGATGTACAGAGAATGCATTTGGGGGGGTGTTGGACTGGATGACCTTAAAAGGTCCCTTCCAACCCAAAGCATTGTGTGATTCTAAGGCAGAAGCGCACAGTCTGTATTTGGAAGGAAGTGGGATGATGCGTTTGCATCACATGAGGATGATAAGGTACTTCCCAGTCCATTAAAGAGGATATCAAACATCTCCAGGAATAAAATCTCTAAATCAACTTGAGGAGATTCATTTGAGAGGCCTTTCCTTGGCTTGGGAAGATCTTTGTTTCCTGATGTTAATTTTTAAGATGTTTTGGAGCCTTGGAGAAGTTCCCTAAATGCACCCTTGCCCACAGAAGAAAGGGAGTGTTGGCTGTACAGACAGCGCGAGGGAGGCAGCGTGACCATGGCTGTGGGAGCCCGGAATGGATGGGTGCAAGGAGGTTGGCTCCGAGATGCGCATCAGCCAAGCCCTCTAGTGGAAATGCCGCTCCTGCTGTAGATGGGGGCTCTGGCTGCGGAATTCAGTGCTGCCCTAAATGAGAGACTTTGTCCAGGCCACAGCCGGGGAGGCAGAGCTGCCCAGCACAACAGCCTTCTTCACTGGCAAAGACACTTCAGCTCGACTTTCATCCTTGGCCTCAACGGCTCATGAGATGGGGGAGGTCAGATGATCAAACCACGCAGCCTGGTTTCAGGCGTGTGTGAATGCCTTGCTTTCAGGGAAGGGCAATTCTTTTTTTGTTATTGGAATTAACACTGATATTCTCAGCTAGTAAAAACTGAAGAGCTTTTATTGCCCATTGTGTAACTCTTTCCGTGTTTCTCCCAGCACGGCTGCGTTACAGGTGAGCTCTGTGGTTGTTCGATGCAATATTCGATGTGAGCAAAACAGTCTGAGACCCTGCCTTGGGCTGGCAGGGATAAATCCTGCCTCTGCAGCTCTCAGCTTCAAACAAGGTGTGATGCCAAGACCCTGACTCTGCAGTTTTGGGGAAAGGCACATTATTTTCTGTAAGAGAAGGGGAGTTAAATCAAGTGGTGTTGCCCGATTCCAGTGATGTTGGGCACCATTTGTCCTCCTTGGTTGCTCAGGTGTAGTTGCTGGGTGTACTGGTCTGGTCCATTTTCCTCACTGGTGGCTGTCCCTTCCCAGTTTGGCAGCTTAGCAGTGGTCCTGGAGAAGTGGCTGAGGATTATAGAATCATAGAATCACCAGGTTGGAAAAGACCCACTGGATCATCAAGTCCAACCATTCCTATCAAACACTAAACCATGTGTCTCAGCGTCTCATCCACCCATCCCTTGAACACCTCCAGGGAAGGTGACTCAATGCTCTCCCTGGGCAGCCTCTGCCAGTGCCCAATGACCCTTTCCATGAAAAACTTTTTCCTAATGTTCAGCCTAAACCTCCCCTGGCAGAGGGGGGTCCTCAGAGGGGGGACAAGAGGCCATTCCCTCTTGTCCTGTCCCCTGTCACCTGGGAGAAGGGGATGGTCAGCGGTTTGTCCCACTCGCGCTGGAGCTGCGGTTATCGTGCCAGTGAGTGCTGGTTTGGATGAAGCCGGAGCAGGGCATGGTGGAGCAGATGTGAGCAGGGCAGTCAGAGCTTGAGCACTGGATCCCATGGTGGTTCCCTGCCTGCTCCACAGCAAAGCTCTTCTGCACTGGGGCTGACCCCTCCATGGGTGATTAGATCCAACTGCCTTCCACCGTGCACACCTTTCCCCAGTGCACGTTGCCAGCCATGCAGGCTGAGTAGCCTGCTAAAGCTGCGCTGTTTTAGCCTGTTTCTGGGAACATGGAATGAGCAGGGCCAGAAACCACATTATCTTCCTTTAATTCATCTCTTCTTCCAAGTACCTCCCCTACTTGGGAGGAGATGCTGCTCATTCCTTGTGTGGAAACAGTATTCGTTCGGGCCCTGTGGAGTGGGGCTAGGGAACATTCCCAGGGGAAAAAGGGGAGACCTGGACCGCAGGGTGATGAAAGCATTTAATGTCTGTGGAATAGTCTCATGGATCTCATTAAATTTATCTCGTGCCTGTGGAAAGCTTCACACGGTGTGGTTTCCTGCATCGTCTCCCAAGCTTGGGTGCTCCTGTGCTCCATGTTGACTTTGATCAAGTCACGCAAATTGCTGTTTCTTAATTGCCCTCTCCCTTTAAAAAGGAGAGAATACCTTAGAGAGGCTTCTGAGGTCTCATTCACTAATAAAGCTCTTCAAGATCTTGGATGGCAACTACTTTGAGAGTGCAAACTGTTATTAATGATTTCCGTTATTGTAGAAGATGAAGCTGTGTGGTTCAGCTTTTTAACCTTGAATTGTGTGCTTGCTTTTGTTTCCGCTGCTGTTAAACCTGCGCAGGCAGGTTTGCACCTTGCCTGGTTGCACAGGCTCTGAGGACCCGCAGCACGAGCCGTGTGTGCACGGATGCAGCGTGTGTATCCCTGAGCAGTCGGCTTTATGGCCTCAAGCTCCGCCAGGGGAGATTTAGGCTGGAGATTAGGAGGAAGTTCTTCGCACAGAGGGTCACTGGGCATTGGAATAGGCTGCCCAGGGAGGTGGTTGAGTCACCTTCCCTGGAGGTGTTTAAGGGCTGGGTGGACGAGGTGCTGAGGGACTTGGTTTAGTGTTTGATAGGAATGTTTCGACTAGAAGAACTGATGGGTCCCTTCCAACCTAGTTGTTCTATGATTCTATGATTCAAAGACGGACTCTGAAAGATATGGTGTGCCTTGAGGATGGCCAGAAATGGGCTCAGTGGTAGCTTTTGGTGGTGACTTGATCCTGTCAGTTGGAATGGGGCTTGGAGCCCCTGATCCAGTGGGAAGTGCAGGGGATGGAACTGGATGGGCTTTGAAGTCCCCTCCAGCCCAAACCATTCCATAATTCTGATTCTATAAGGGTCATCCTCAACATATAACACCTTCCAGAGAAGAGCGACGAGGCTGGTGAAGGGGCTGGAGAACAGAACCTATAAGGAGGGGCTGAGAGAGCTGAGGGTGTTTAGCCTGGAGAAGAGAAGGCTGAGAGGAGACCTCATTGCTCTCTACAACTACCTGAAGGGAGGTTGTAGAGAGGAGGGATCTGGGCTCTTCTCCCAAGTGACAGGGGACAGGATGAGAGGGAATGGCCTCAAGCTCTGCCAGGGGAGATTTAGGCTAGAGATTAGGAGGAAGTTTTTCACGGAAAGGGTCATTGGGCATTGGAATAGGCTGCCCAGGGAAGTGGTTGAGTCACCTTCCCTCGAGGTGTTTAAGGGATGGGTGGATAAGATGCTGAGACACATGGTTTAGTGTTTGATAGGAATGGTTGGACTAGAAGATCCGTTGGGTCCCTTCCAACCTGGTTGTTCTATGATTCTATGATTCCAGCCCAAACCATTCCATTATTCTGATTCTATCAGGGTCATCCTCAATGTATAACACAACACAGACATTCCAGCCTGCACTGTAGGCTCAGCCTTTGGCAAGAAACGCTGGGAGATATTTGACCAGGACTGACCCTTCCCTTCAAACACCCATTCCCTGTGCCCTAGGGGAAGGCAAATTCCACCCACAGAAACAACTCCTTTCCTGCTCCTTTCCTTGCCGGTGACCGGTGCACCCTGTGAAGTAAGGAGTCGTGTTTCCGTTCCATCTCTTGGTCTTGGCTCCTGGGGAAACAAAAAAAACCCACCCTACCCTTTTATTCCTGCCAACTGCTAAAAAATGCTGCCTTTACGGAGGAGCAACCAAGATGAGGTGGGAACACAGCCCTTAGCCACAACAAATCTGGTCTATAATAGTTTCCCAAATCTTTATTCTCTTTTTTTTTTTTTTCCCCTTGGATCTGGATAGGTTAAATCAGCGCTGATAAAAGCTGAGTATCCCCCTCCTGCCACACGCCAGGACCTTCCTTCGGCTGCTCCTCTTGTCCCCCTTTCCTTACTCCCTCACCCCCATTTTAATGCTGGTTGCCCAGGGTTTGACAGTCACGGAGAACCCGGTGCGGGAGGTCCCATTTGTTATTTAACCCACATCTCGGAGGCAGAGGAACATCAAGTGACTCGCACAAGGTCACGCATGAGTCAGTGGCTCCTCTGGCACGATGGCCGGATCCTGCTGTCCTGCTGTCCCCTGCTCTCACCACTAGATCGCTGTGCCCGCACTCCTCCACGACACAACTACTCAATTAAGCTCCTACAGTGCCTCAGATGCAGTTTATTCCCGGGTTTGCTGGCAGCCCTGGCACTCTCTCGCCAAACCTTGCCTTAGGAAATTACGACAGCTGAGGTCAGGGTAGCCGAATTGCGCCCTTGGAAGCATCACTGCCTGGTAGACAGTCAGGGTGTGTGCTGTTGGGGCTGTTCCAGCCCCAAGGGGCTCATCCTGGGACTCTCAGCATCTGATGGGACCCTGTCTGGCACACACATCCTGGCAGGGAGCCCCAGATTTTCTGCACAGGCAAATCGGTGTCCGTGTGAAGGGGTTTTGCAGAGGGCAGAAGTGACCTCATTACTCTCTACAAGTACCTGAAAGGAGGTTGTGGAGAGGAGGGAGCTGGGCTCTTCTCCCAAGTGACAGGGGACAGGACAAGAGGGAATGGCCTCAAGCTCCGCCAGGGGAGATTTAGGCTGGAGATTAGGAGGAGGTTTTTCACAGAAAGGGTCATTGGGCATTGGAACAGGCTGCCCAGGGAGGTGGTTGATTCCCCTTCCCTGGAGGTGTTTAAGGTATGGGTGGATGAGGTCTTGAGGGACTTGGTTTACTGTTTGATAGGAATGGTTGGACTAGAAGATCTGATGGGTCCCTTCCAACCTGGTTGTTCTGTGATTCTATGATTCTATGATGGACACATTGCGAGGAGAGAGGGAAGGAAGCAACTTATAAATAATATATTTGGTGTATATTATCTATATAATGTAATAACAGTGGGACTGGTTTATCGTGGGGAGGGTTATTAACGTGTAATCCCGTAAGGCAACCCTGTTCCTGACAACCTGATAGATATAGAACTGGTAATAATAATTTAATTGCCAATTATTTCCCCCTTAGATAATTTGAATCCAAAAAATACCCCTTAGAAAGGAGCTCGGCATTCCTGCTCCCAGAGCCTCCCAGCTCCTGGAGGGACCCCTTTTTGCTGATGAGCCCCACTTCTGCCAGGCTCCTGACCCTGAGCGCTGGCACGAACAATTGCGTTGCTATCGGACTCATGACCCCACTTGTAACGGCAGTGACCCCCTTGGGGGGTCAGGACCCCTCCTCTGCACCGGGAAAACCTCCAGCTCGGCCGCTATCCCTGCCTTGCTGCTCCTCCCCGGCTCCCTCTGTGGACACGGCTGTTGGACGCTAAGTTTGCCGATGTGAAATTTAGGTTAATCCATTTCCAAAGTGGATTAACCTAACCCACACAAAGGCACTTAGTATAAAATAAGAGTGTCCACATGGTGAGGCAGCACGGAATAGTGACTGAGCTCCAGCCTCGCACCCTGGCTGGTTTGTGTCCCCGGTGATTGTGGAGGTGCAGGCACCTCGCTCCCAGGGGACATGCTCTCCCAAACGGCTTTCGGTTGCTGTAGCTCGAAGCTGAATGGATTGCGAGGAGGAAACAAAGCCCAGCAATGGGAAGGGGTTAAAGCTCCCTCCGCTGAGGTCCAGGCAAGGCTCCTGTTCACCTTAAATGGTCAGGATTTTATTTTAGCTCCAGGGAGGAGCAGCAGCCATTGAGCTGGAAGGGAACAGCAGGCCCTGCGGCTGGGGGTTCGAAGCCCTCTGCTCTCGCCCTTCATCCTCTGGCTCCATAGATCAACCTGGAGGAGATGGAAACGCAATACCCAGCAACACTCGTTCCCATCTCCAGCCTCAGAGCCACCGCTCCTCCCTTGCATGCTTTCCCTGGCGGTGAAGTGGTTAAGGCTGGATAGAAAACATCATAATTGGACATCCGCACTAACAAGCCATAAACACGAATGTGGCAGTTCCCATCCTCGGCACCGTGCTACCGCCGGCTTTGCCGTGGAGTCTCTCACACTTGGTTTATTTAGTGAAAATTCCCTTCGTATCTATAAACAGTCAGAGCCAAGGGATGGGATGTGGGATAGGGAGGAGATGCTGAGACCCTGGCACCCACTGGTGCAGAGGGTCATTGGGCATTGGAATAGGCTGCCCAGGGAGGGGGTTGATTCCCCTTCCCTGGAGGTGTTTAAGGCACAGGTGGATGAGGTCTTGAGGGACTTGGTTTAGTGTTTGATAGGAATGGTTGGACTCGATGATCCGATGGGTCCCTTCCAACCTGGTTGTTCTATGATTCTATGATTCTGTGATCTCCGGTAGGGTGGGAGATCACCAACCCGCTGCCCTCAGAGCCCTGTTCGGGAGCAGGTACCCTCCTGGGGGATGCCAGTAGCAGGGTTGCGGCGTCCCCATCCCTCCTGGGCACCTGGCAGCATGGTGCCTGGCGCAGGGCTGGGTACCATCTATGGCCAAGCCTGGTGGGCAGCCGGGATGCAGCCTTTGGGCAGAGGCTGTGGTGCTGAGCGATGCTGCACTGGCAGAGCAGGGTCCCCTTCTGCTCCCAGGTTGTTTAGCCTGGAGAAGAGGAGGCTGAGAGGAGACCTCATTACTCTCTACAACTACCTGAAAGGAGGTTGTGGAGAGGAGGGAGCTGGGCTCTTCTCCCAAGTGACAGGGGACAGGACAAGAGGGAATGGCCTCAAGCTCCGCCAGGGGAGATTTAGGCTGGAGATTAGGAGGAGGTTTTTCACAGAAAGGGTCATTGGGCATTGGAATAGGCTGCCCAGGGAGGGGGTTGATTCACCTTCCCTGGAGGTGTTTAAAGAACGGGTGGATGAGGTCTTGAGGGACTTGGTTTAGTGTTAGATAGGAATGGTTGGACTAGAAGATCCGATGGGTCCCTTCCAACCTGGTTGTTCTATGATTCTATGATCATCTGAAACAAAAGGATTGGGCAGAGCACAGGGTGGGCACCCCTGAGCACAAGGCACGGGGGCTGCGGGCGCTCACCCTGCTCCCCGGGGTGTCGCTGCCAGGGCTGATACCCTAAACCCTGAGCTCGTATGAACCTGGCGCTACCCTGCTCACGGTGCCCGGGGCTGTGCCAAGCTGGGAGCCCCGGGTGGGCTGCAGCCCTCGCGCCTATGCCGAGACAGGGGTCCCGGTGAAGGTAGCAGTCCCCCTTTGCCACAGCGAGAGGGGGTCCCCAGGTGGGTCACAGCCCATGCAGAGCTGTGAGTCCTTGGGGCTGTGCAGAGGGGGCAAAGCCCGTGGGGGTCACGTCCCCAAGCTGTGCCCCAAGCTGTGTGGAGCCATACCAAGCCGAGGTTCGGGCTGCAGCCCCCAGGGCCCTGCCGAGCCGGGGGGCACCGGGTGGGCTCCAGCCCCACTAAGCTGAGCTGAGCTGAGTTGAGCCGAGCCGGGTGGGCTGCAGCCCTCTGTGCCGAGTTGGGGGTCTGCGGAGGAGTCCCCATGGGCTACAGCTGATCTGATCTGAGCTGAGCTGAAGCGGGTGGGCTGCAGCCCTCTGTGCCGAGCTGGGGGTCTGTGGAGGGGTCCCCATGGGCTGCCACTGAGCTGAGCTGAGCTGAGCTGAGCCGGGTGGGATGCAGCCCTCTGTGATGAGCTGGGGGTCTGTGGAGGGGTCCCCGTGGGCTGCAGCTGATCTGATCTGAGCTGAGCTGAAGCGGGTGGGCTGCAGCCCTCTGTGCCGAGCTGGGGGTCTGTGGAGGGGTCCCCGTGGGCTGCAGCTGATCCAAGCCGGGGGTCCGAGGAGGGGTCCCCGTGGGCTGCAGCTGAGCTGAGCTGATCTGGGCTGAGCTGAGCTGAGCAGAGCAGAGCCGGGTGGGCTGCAGCCCTCTGTGCCAAGCTGGGGGTCTGCAGAGGGGTCCCCGTGGGCTGCAGCTGAGCTGAGCTGAGCTTAGCTGAGCTGAGCCGGGTGGGACGCAGCCCTCCGTGCCGAGCTGGGGGTCTGTGGAGGAGTCCCCGTGGGCTGCATCCGAGCAGGGGGTCCCCGCGGGATGCCCCCCCCACCCCGAGGCGAGCCGGGGGTCCCCCGCTCCGTGCATTCTCGCATCTCTCCAGCAGGCTCCCGGCCCTGGACATTGTCTCTGGGTGGCGGTGGCGGCGGCCGCTCTCGCTCCCTCTCTCGCTTTCTCTCTCTGTCTCCCTCTCCACAATGTGCTCTCCCAGGCGCGGCTCCCCGCGCCCCCCGCCCCCTCCTCCCGGGGCCCCGCTCCCCCCGCTTCCCCCCCCCCCCCCCCCTTCCCTCCCCGGGAGCCGGGAGTGACGCGCTCGGCAGCGCCGGCCCCTCTCCGCGGGCAGCAGCTGGTTGTCAGCCTCTCCGGAGAGCCGCCCCCCCACCCCATCCCCTCCCCGCGCCCCGCGCCCGCCCCAGGTGAGGCTCCGGTACCGGGGGAGGTGGGGGCGGGGGAGCCGCGGCTCCCGGGAAGTTGCGGGTCGCCCTCCCGGCGGCGGAGGAGCGGAACGGTGGAGGGGAGGGGGGGAGGTGGGTAAGAGGGGGGGAGCCGGGGCGTCCTCCCCCACTCCCGGCGCCGCTCCCTCCTCTTCCCCGGAAGAGCACAAAAGCGCAGAAGAAAGTGGGAGGAGGAGGAGGCGAAGGAGGAGGAGGCGGCGGCGGTGGGAGCGCTCCGGCCCCAGCCATCCCCGGCCACCGGCTCCGCCGCCATCGCCCTTCCCGGGCGGGGATCGCGCTGCCGACGGCCGCCTCGCTGGAGGTAAAACCCTCTTTACACCTCCAGCCGAGCCCCGTGCCCCGCGGGGGCGGCTACTTACCTGCGGGCACCGGGATGGGGGGGGGAGGAGGAGAAGGAGGAGGAGGGGGGGGGGGGCGGCACCGGGACCCGCGTGGGAACCGTGTCCGGGGGCTCCGCCGGCAGAGCTGCCCCTCTCGGACCCCACTCTCACCCCCAACCCTGTGCTCCCCGGAGCTCCCCGGTGCTCCCCGGTGCTCGCGGCTCCGTCCCCGTCCCCGCCCCGCGTGGGAAAGCGAGCGCCGGGTCCATCCCTGCCTCGGCCCCCGGGGGCAAGGGGTAAGGGCAGAAGGAGCAGTCAGGGGGCTGAGGGCACTGGGCACGGAGCTGAGAGCAAGGGGCTGCAGGCAGAGGCCGCCAGGTCTACCCCCCTTCGCCTTCCCACCTCCACTTTGCGGGGGTAGGAAGGCTCAGGAGGGGTTCCCAGCAGAGGCAGCAGTCGGGGGGCTGAGGGCACTGGGCACAGAGCTGAGAGCAAGGGGCTGCAGGCAGGGCTGCCAGGTCAGACCCCTTGGCCTCCCACCTCCGCTCTGGGGGGGGTAGGAAGGCTCAGGAGGGGTTCCCAGCAGAGGCAGCAGTCAGGGGGCTGAGGGCATGGGCAGGAGGCTGTGGGCACTGGGCACGGAGCGGAGAGCAAGGGGCTGCCAGGTCAGACCCCTTCGCCTCCCCCTTCCACTTTGCGGGGGTAGGAAGGCTCAGGAGGGGTTCCCAGCAGAGGCAGCAGTCGGGGGGCTGCGGGCACTGGGCACAGAGCTGAGAGCAAGGGGCTGCAGGCAGGAGCCGCCAGGTCAGACCCCTTGGCCTCCCACCTCCGCTCTGGGGGGGGTAGGAAGGCTCAGGAGGGGTTCCCAGCAGAGGCAGCAGTCAGGGGGCTGAGGGCATGGGCAGGAGGCTGTGGGCACTGGGCACGGAGCGGAGAGCAAGGGACTGCCAGGTCAGACCCCTTCGCCTCCCCCTTCCACTTTGCGGGGGTAGGAAGGCTCAGGAGGGGTTCCCAGCAGAGGCAGCAGTCGGGGGGCTGCGGGCACTGGGCACAGAGCTGAGAGCAAGGGGCTGCAGGCAGGAGCCGCCAGGTCAGACCCCTTGGCCTCCCACCTCCGCTTTGGGGGTTAGGAAGGCTCAGGAGGGGTTCCCGGCAGAAGAGCTTTGAAGGAAGGGGGGTGGGGAGGAGGTGCTGATCCTCCCTTCCTCTTCCATTCGCCCTTCGCCTTGGAAATTAACTCTTCTGGCCCGTTTTGGGGGAACTGACAGGCGCTCGCTTCTGCGCGTCCCGTAGAAATGGGCAAAAATCGCAGTAAATAAGGACGTAAGTGACCTGACAAAGAGCACTGGGGATGTTCTGTTTGGTGTGTGAATTGCACAGGCGAGTAGGTAGCGCAGTCACAGCTCGCTGCCACCACCGCCACCCAACACCCTTGTGCTCCCAGCCTGCTCGGGCTCTCCGGAGCCACGACCACCACGGTATCGGTGGCCGCGGTATCAATCTTTGACCTGGCGTGGTTTATCTTCCATTAGGAAGCCCTTCTCCGCGCTGAACTGGTTAAGTTAGGGTCAAATCTGGTTCAATACCTTCTTGGCATGCTCAGAGGGCTGGGTTTAAACTGAGAGGGAGATGAGGCGGTTGGAGGAGGTTTTTCACAGAAAGGGTCACTGGGCATTGGAACAGGCTGCCCGGGGAGGGGGTTGATTCCCCTTCCCTGGAGGTGTTTAAGGCACAGGTGGATGAGGTCTTGAGGGACTTGGTTTAATGTTAGATAGGAATGGTTGGACTAGAAGATCCGATGGGTCCCTTCCAACCTGGTTGTTCTGTGATTCTGTGAGGCTGCTGCCTCCCTGAGAGCTTGTCCCCCACGCTCCGTGCTCGACCCCAGCCTGGGGGCTGCTGGGTCTGGGGGCTGCCCGTGCCACGCAGGTTGCGGCTGGCGCGGTGGTGGAGCAGCTCCGGGGGCCGGGAGTCACGCATCGCCTTTTGTTGACTCTAAAAACACGGCTGCTTCGGGTGGGAAGCTGAGCGTGGCTGCCTGGTGGGGGACGTTGCGTGGCACACAGCCTCGGTTCCTGCTCCCTGAAAGGAAATCCCATGGGGATGGGAGGCTGTGGTGAGAAAGGACGCGTTTTAAAATAAAAGGATGCAAAGAGGATAAAAAAATAAACCATCCTGACGCTCAGAGGCTGGAATATTAAGTGTGAGGCATGGCGTGTAAGTGACTGAGGAGAGAGACTTGCACGGCTGTCCCTGAGAAACTGAGCCTGGCTGTAAAATAAGCAGGTTACCGATAGCCTTGCATCTCTTTACCAGATACGGTTCTAGGAGCAGCTTCCCCTTGTGCCCTGCGCCTATGGGAGCCTCTTCTCCTCTGGTGAGCTCTGAGGCAGCTCCGGCCTCACAGCCCCGAGGTCTCGCTTGCATTCCTGGGTCTGCCAACCTCTCGCTGTGCTCTTGGAGCAGCCTGGGCAGCTGTCGGTGCCCTGGGTTTCCAGCTCTATAATAGGAAAGATACTTTTCTAACTCAGAGGGGAGCTGAGAGGCTCGGCGAACGCGTGCACGTGCGATGCTCGAAGCTCAGTGCATGGAAAGTGGGGCAGAAACACTGAGCGCGAGTCCCGCACGTGTGAGTGGCTGCCTTTGCCTGTTAGGAAATATTGGCATGAGGTTTAACACGGCCAAATGCCGGGTCCTGCACTTGGGGCACAACAACCCTATGCAGAGCTACAGACTAGGAGTAGCCTGGCTGGAAAACTGCCAGGAGGAGAGGGACCTGGGGGTGTTGGTCGACAGCCGACTGAACATGAGCCAGCAGTGTGCCCAGGTGGCCAAGAAGGCCAATGGCATCCTGGCTTGGATCAGAAATGGTGTAACCAGCAGGTCCAGGGAGGTGATTCTCCCTCTGGACTCAGCACTGATGAGTCTGCTCCTTGAATCCTGTGTTCAGTTCTGGGCCCCTCACCACAAGAAGGATGTTGAGGCTCTGGAGAGAGTCCAGAGAAGAGCAATGAAGCTGGTGAAGGGGCTGGAGAACAGGCCCTATGAGGAGCAGCTGAGAGAGCTGGGGTTGTTTATCCTGGAGAAGAGGAGGCTGAGAGGAGACCTCATTGCTCTCTACAACTACCTGAAAGGAGGTTGTAGAGAGGAGGGAGCTGGGCTCTTCTCCCAAGTGACAGGGGACAGGACAAGAGGGAATGGCCTCAAGCTCCGCCAGGGGAGATTTAGACTGGGGATTAGGAGGAGTTTTTTCCCAGAAAGGGTCATTGGGCATTGGAATAGGCTGCCCAGGGAGGTGGTTGATTCCATTTCCCTGGAGGTGTTTAAGGGACGGGTGGATGAGGTCTTGAGGGACTTGGTTTAGTGTTTGATAGGAATGGTTGGACTGGAAGATCCGATGGGTCCCTTCCAACCTGGTTGTTCTATGATTCTATGATTGGCTGCTAGTGTCTGCAGAGGAGCGGCGAATGCTGGACTGTAGATAAGGAGAGGAGCAAGGATGTTGTTTTCCAAACCCTGCACGGTGCCAGAGAGCCCTGCTCCGCTGTTTGGGTGTGGCCTGCGAATACACCAGCAGGATCCGACTTCCCCTTGTAGGAGAGGAGCTGCATGCACGGTGCCTGACCCTTGATCGCTCGGTGCCTTGAACGTTGGAAACAAAGCGATGGGACTTTACAGCGGGGCGAGGAGAGCTCTCCAGAGGGCTGGGAAAGGCAGGAAGGAGGAGGGCGGCAGTGGCAGAGCCAGGGTTCGGGCTTTGGCTCTGGGCTGGCTGGTTGGGGCAGCCACTGTTGCTTCCATCTGTGCCGCGAGTGGCGTGGAACTGGGGAAAAGGCGGCTGGGCTGAGACGGGCGCTGGTAATGGATTGCATTCTCTTTTCTAATGAAAGTTTCATTTGAAGTTTGTTTACAGGAAAGAAGAAATTAGCAGAGAGAATTCTCCTGAGAACCCAGAGAGGAAAAAGAATGAGCTGCCTGCCTTGCAAGCCAAAAGAGGGTGGAAGGGTAGATGAGATTTACCGTATTGCTCCGAGTCGTGGCTGTTGCTACTGTTGAGAAACGCTTCCTTGTTTGGCTGGGCAGTGGAGCTCACTTCGAGGCTCAGCTGGGATAGTGGCGTCCAAGGGAAATCCGGGGCTGCCCACCCAGCCAGGAGTTGTGTTCGCACTCTGGTGTTGCGCGTTTTGAGGCTGGGATGGGAGCTGTGCCGCTGCCCCTCTGCTCCAGCCAACTGCAGTGGGGCTGTTCCAGGGCCATGGCCTCTGGTGTCCTGGAGGGATGCGGCCAAGGGACAGCAGGGATGCTGGAGCACACTAATGGCGATGACCAGAGCTGAGCTCGAGGTCAGGGCTTTTCTCTTGCTTTAGAGAAGAGGCGCAAAGGTGTGAGGAGCTCCAGGGCACTGCAGAGTGGGCAGAGCTGCGGGGGCTGCCCCATGCCAGCAGGCAGCAGAGAGAAATTCTTGACAGTTCTCACCGCTGGCTTTGGCCGTTCGGTGCTGCTTTGGAGGGTTCGCCTCGACACCGGCTGCGTGGTCGCCTTTGCGTCCCCTTGGGGTGGTCTGTGCTGCGGGCGCTGTGTGCTGCTGGCCAGCGTTCCCCGTTGGGTTTGGCTGGAAAGCAGACAGCTCTGGCTGGGAAGGCGGAGGTGGCACTGGGGTGGCAGGGATGGAACTGCCTGGGCAGGTGTCACCACAGCAGCCTGTGCTTTCTGCTGGTGGCTGGATCCGGGACGCGTGAACGTGGGCTGTCCGTGTTTGACTTGAGTCATTTATAGCTTATCAGCTTCTGGTTTGATACCCGGAGTGTATTTCTAATAATAGGCAAATGTTGTTGCACCTCAAGAGAATCGTGCGCGTTTCTAAATCACTTCACACAGCACGTGCGTGCGAGGCATCCTTCTCCTCTCTGCTTTCCCACCAAGAGTGGAGAGTGGGATGCCCCCAGGCTGTGGTTTGGGTGCCGGGACTGAGTGTCCTTCCCGAAAACATCGTGGGTGGCTCATGGGGCTCCTCCTCCTCCTTCTCCCGGGACAGGTGAGAGGCTGTGGGCAGCAAGGACCTTGGCATTTGCGTTTGTCTCTTAAGCTCTGACAGTAATCTTGGGTAAGCCTTGTGAAGAAGGCCAGATATTAGGGTGGCTGCCTCCCTGCGAATGCTTACAATGAAGAGACTATTTATAGTTTGCAACAGGGAGACCTTTGCAGCTCTGTCCCTGTACGTACAAGATGGAGTTTCTGGAGAGGCAGGGCTGCTTGGTGGCTGGTGTGGCAGCGGTGCTGAGCCGGGGGCTGCTGTTTCCCACCCCTCCAGCTCCGCTTGACCTGGGCCCTGGGGCTGACAGCGTCCCCGTCCTGCTGGCAGGCAGGCATGGGGCTGCTGAGCCCCGTCCGTCCATCTGTCTGTCCGTCCTATGTTGGTGCATGTGGGGTTTCACAAGCCGTAAATTCCAGGAAACTCCCCGGGAGGCACATCCAGGGAGTGGGTTGGGGGGTGGGCACGAGCCCTGCGCCGGCAGATGTGTCTGCAGGGACGAGGAGGAAAAGCACAAACCTGTCTTTAAAGACATTGGTTTGTTCACAATAAAAATCACCAGCCGGCGGGCAGGCAGGGCAGGTTTTATGAGGCGCAGGCGAAGGTTGAAGGGGTGCTTGCCAATCGCTTCTTAAAGGAAAGGGAACGGGGATTGTATTTTATCTCAGGGCCAGGGGGAGGAAAGGAAAATAAGAGCAGAGAGTTTACAAGCCTTTGAAATGTTTCAGTCAAAGAGAAGCACGGTTGAAAGCGGTTCCGGAAAGGTTTTTGGTGTTCCCCTGTACCCCAGGGCTCTGGATGCAGGCTCTGCCCGTTGCCTGGGGAGGGTAGCAGGGAGAGGAAGGCAGATAAAGAGATGGCCAGCAGGACCGTGTTAATCCAGGCACACATATCTGCTTCCTCCCAAGCTGTGTGTTTGGGGAGTTCAGCCCAGGGAGGTCCCACAGCCCCTCCTCTCATTCAGGATCTCAGTGCTGCCTTTATGATGATGGTTTTGAAATCCTGTGGCTGACCTTTCCGGCGCTGGAAGTGATCCAAGGGCTGTGTCTCAAAGTACTGTAAAGGTTAGCGAGAAGGGAGAGAGAGAGGGAGAGAGAAAATGTCCTTTCAGCTGCAGGAGTGGGAGAGAGGAATGTCATCTATGCTGCTGGGGACCGCGTTTCTGGCCAGGCTCTCTGGCCTGAGCTGGGGTGTCCTTGTCTCAATGGGGACTTCACTCCCCCCAGCCCCTTCATGAGGTGCATGTTGTCGGGTTTGATCAAGGTGGAGAAGCAACAGCCATACAGGGAGGGCTGGTGGAGCAGCACCTTGGGACTGGGCTCCCAGAGCCTCCCCTTTGAGGGACTTGGTTTGGTGTTGGATGGGAATGGTTGGACTGGAAGATCCGGTGGGTCCCTTCCAACCTGGTTGTTCTATGATTCTATGATCAGCGATAAGGGTGCTGCTGCTCGGACCTGCCCCACCAGCTGCTCCCTGCTGGTGCTGGCCCTTCGCTCCGTCCCCTTCCAGCAGGTGATTTGATCTCAAACCAACCTGAGGTGTTTTACGGAGCCGTTTCAATGGACTTCCACCCTGTTCCTCAGCTGCTACACGCCTCTGCCTCGCCAGCACCGTGCTAGGGTGGATGGAGATTAAAGGGTAAACTCCAGGGCTCAGCCATCCGCTCCTACAGGATGCGAGCTCTTTCTAATTGTCCTCAATTAGAGACAGGGCCATTGCTCAGGCACATCTTCAGGCAGGAAGCAGAGCGGCCATCCCGCTGGGGCACCCACCTAGCCCAGCCAGGGAAGGTTCTGCTCGCTGTCCTGGGGTCGAGAGCCACCGGAGAATCGGTTTTAGGAAGGAGTTCGGTGAGGAGATGGTAAAGCCAGAGAAAGGAGGAAAGAAAAATAGCTCAGCGCTTTAACCCTTTCCTGCTTGCCTCCAGGATGAGACGTCGGTGAGCAGCGAGGACTTTGATATGAACGACTCCACATGGATCTCAGCTGACCAGCACCTGAACTCCAGCCTGAGCCCCAGCCAGGACGAGAGCATGCGCAGCCCGCAGAACCTGCACGGCCAGGAGGACGGTGAGTGCCCCAGCGGGAGGGACGCGCTCTGCGCCTCTGCCACAGGATGTTTTTGTGACTTATTAAACATTAACCAGTCCTTTCTGATCAGGTGTCCCACCTGTGGGATGTATTTCATAGGAGCACAGGCTTTAAAGTAACGTCAGCTCCCCGTCCTTCCCATTTAGCCTCTAGGCTCCTGCTCAGCCAGGACCCTCTCTAGCTCAGAGCTGACGGTCCTTGTGTGAGACCTGGCTCCCAGCTCCAGAAAGAGGTCACCAAATCCTCTCCTGAGCCATCAGGTTGTAGTTCTTGGGTGTGACAAGGAGAGCTCTGTTAGTCCTGAACTGCAGGAAGGACAGGAAGGATGCCAAGACTTTACAGGATGGCTTGTAGCTTTCCATGCTTGGAAGGCTGCACCCCAGACAGTGTATTTGGTTCTCTGAGCAAGAAACATGTAATCTGCTATAACCAACAGCGACGAGAGCGTGGGCTGGACATAGATGTCTCCTCGCTCAGGGCAGGCGGGTGGGAGGGACTGGAGGTGGCATGTGTGGGATGGGAAGGAGGGAGTGTCTGGTGAGGAGAGGTGGTGAGTTACTTCTGTGAAACATGCTAGTTTAACATCAAAAAGCAAGTAAATAAATGGTAGAAGTATGAGTTCGGGTCAGAGATCATCTCCGTGATGCTTGGAAGGATTTGGTGGCTGGACTGTTAGCGACTTTTGCTCATGAGGTTGAACCTCTCCTTGTCCCCAGTGACCGCAACTGAGGGAGTGGGAAGGGAGCAGAGGAGTCGAGGGCCAACCTGCGCTGGACTAGTGGTTCTTTAAGAAAGAGGACTAGAAAACCACCCCAGAGGAAAGAAAGAGCTTTTGTGCTGGCAGGTCTCTCTGGGGTGGATTTTAGCTGCTTGTGTGGCCAGGGGGAGGGACAGCAGGGACGCTGCTCTTCTCAGCCCAGGGCGCTGTGGCTCTTCAGTGTCTCTTGCGAATCTGCAGCTTTGAGAAACTGCTGGTTTGCCTGATATTCACCAGCCCGAGCGCTGAGCAGCCGTGGTGAGGATGTGAAACCTGCCTGCGCTGCACCCTGTCCCCGGCCAGTAGGGTGGGCCCCGCTGTGGGGGACAGGGGGTGCAGTGGTGACACAGCTGCTGGCAGCAGAAGCATTTGGATCCTTGGGACTGGGCTGCACCCTCTGTCCTGAGGCACCGCCTCGCATGCCTGTGGTCAGGCTGGGTCTCAGTGTGCCCTGAGTCTGGCCGTTCTCCTGCTGGGACATTCTGGGCTCCTGTCTTAGCCCTCACCGCTGAATTCCCAAGTCTCATTTGCAATCTAGAATGACACAGTTTTGATCCCTTTGCTGAACGCTGTTATCCAACGGGACAGTAATTTAATGAGGGACTTGGGTATTTAGGCAAATCAAGATGTTCTCACCGAAGCTAAATCCTTTCTCTCTGCCCTCTTAGGAAATGCTTCCAATTTTCCATGCCCTGGGTTTTTCCTTCAGGAGCAGGTGTCCTCTTCAGGGTCCTTCTTGGCTCCTCTCATTTCTTTTGTAGGGCTCAGCAATGACATACAAACAGTCCCTTCCTTTTTTGAGGAATGCGAATCATAGAATCATAGAACAACCAGGTTGGAAGGGACCCATAGGATCTTCTAGTCCAACCATTCCTATCTAACACTAAACCTAGCCCCTCAAGACCTCATCCATCTGTGCCTTAAACACCTCCAGGGAAGGGGAATCAACCACCTCCCTGGGCAGCCTATTCCAATGCCCAATGACCCTCTGTGTGAAGAACTTCCTCCTAATCTCTAGCCTAAATCTCCCCTGGCGGAGCTTGAGGCCATTCCCTCTTGTCCTGTCCCCTGGCACTTGGGAGAAGAGCCCAGCTTCCTCCTCTCTACAACCTCCTTTCAGGTAGTTGTAGAGAGTAATGAGGTCTCCTCTCAGCCTCCTCTTCTCCAGGCTAAACAACCCCATCTCTCTCAGCCGCTCCTCATAGGTCCTGTTCTCCAGCCCCTTCACCAGCCTCGTCGCTCTTCTCTGGACTTGCTCTAGAGTCTCAACATCCTTCTTGTGATGAGGGGCCCAGAACCGAACACAGTATTCAAGGAGTCCCAGGCTGTCCCTGGGATCGGGAGAAGGCCAAACCAGGTAGTCTTGAGCAGATCAGAGGTGATGGAGTTGAAGAGTAGGCCAGCCAAACCCAAGGTTACTAACAGGAGCCTTCAGGTAGAAGCCAGGCATTGGAATTTCCATCACGCTGTTTTACTTCAGGGAGTGTTTTATGGGATTGAAAAGAAGAGGCTGGTCTTGTCACTTCGGTGAACGTCCCTGTCCTGTACTGGAGCTCTAAACACAGGGTAATGCTGCTGGGGTGAAAGGACTGTGCCAAACTGCTACTCCCACCCAGGGGTGATGCATGCACAAAGCTGAGAAGGGAAGGAGGACGATGGAGCCACCCAAGAGGGCAGCAGGCTGGTAGAGGACTATGAAGCAGAGATGGAACACATCGCCAGAGGAGAAGCTTATCACTGGTGTGGGGAAGGGAATGTGTGAATCAGTGCTGAACGCCCTTCAGTTTACTCTTCTCTTGAGCCAAAAAAGCTCTTTTTTTGCAAGTAAATGTGTTTTACTGGGTTCATTCTGGCATACGAAGGCTGTGTGCATGCAAGATGTTCCCAAGGAAATCACCTGAAAGTGAGTGATCAGCTCGTGTGGACCACACTTTTCTTGGAGCCCAGCTGGCCAAGAGCTCCAGTCAAAGTCCTCTATGCCAGAACTGGATGTTTATCCATGGCTCCTGCACTCAGCCATGCCCCACAGAAGCCCTTCTTTCACCGTCTGTGGGAGACGTGGCCAGTGCCGCAGCAAGCCCCACATCTCCCCAGCGGCCGGACACAGCTCCGAGCATCCCAGCCCTACAGCACTGTCTGGTCGCACAATACCTCCTTTGGTTGGGATCTTGTTCTGGACTCAATACTCACCTCCCTCTGGAAATCCTTTGGAGTGACTAATTGCTCCCGCTTGCTGCCGTCCAACGGGCGCGATGCTTGGAGTGTGTCTTCTGTGAAAGGCTTCCTAAAGTATAAAGTTTTAATGAAGAGTTGCCTGGTAGGAGAGCAGTATCGTCTGACACGCTGGTTAAAAATGGCTTGTTTAAAGTACGGAAGCACCAGCTGCGGGTCCTTTGGAGGCCTGGGAGGAGTGAGCGCTCTCCTATGGCACATGAACAGCGTGGTATGAAATCCGGAGAGGCGAGAGAGCAAGGAACCAGCAAGAGCATCGTCCTGTGCTTCGATACTGGGGTATCTGCTAAATCTTCAGAGAGTTAAAAGGCAGCTAGGATGAAAACCAACACCTTGTTTTATCTCCATGCCCAGAAGCCTTGGCCCTGTGTAGCCACGTTGCAACCGGCGTCAGCCTTCACAACAGCAGCAAGAACAAATTAGACCTAGTGACTTTGGTGGGTGAGGGATGGAGAATGCACCTTTGGGAAAGCGGCAGTCGAGGAGCCTGAGTTCCTGCTGGCTGTCGGGCGCTTGGCAGGATGCAGGGTGCACCGGCAGCTTGGAGCAGAAACACCAACACCCACACACACACACACTTGCTCCTTCCATTTTCCTTTGTTACTCATCCTGCAGGCCCCAGCGCGGAAAACGTGAAGCTCCCTTCAACATCCCTTCCCTGTCGGATGTTGCTCACAGCGTACGTGCCCACAGGAAGCCGTCGGCTGCCCAAAGCGACAGCAAGATCAACACAAACCCTTTGCTGCTGAAGCAGAGCTATTGTGCAGGACATCCTGAAGGGACGCGTCTGTGGGAGCCGGCATGTGTTTGGAGCAAAGTGACCCTGAATGCTATGTTGTCTTGCTGTCCCCAGTGCCTGCTGCTATTCCTGAAGGTGTCCCATGCCTGCTGGTGGCTGGATGTGGGTCCTGGTGTCTGGCTCACTCTTGCCGCAGCAGCTTCAGCCAGGGTCAGTCCATCTTCAGAGCCTGTCTGCATCCACAGGCAAGCGCAGCATCACGGAACCTCCTGGTTTGTCTGGTGCATGGGGCAGAGTGGCATCTCCTTCATGTGGATGCTGTGGCTTCACAGTGAGAGCAACGCCCTTGAGCAGAAAGCAACAGGCAGATCCCAAACTCATGTGTATGTGACAGGGTAAAGCACCTGAACTCGCATAGAAGCCACTTCCATCATACCTGCTAATGGAACACGTCTTGTCTCATTCCTGGTCATCCATCCTCATTACTCTCTACAAGTACCTGAAAGGAGGTTGTAGAGAGGAGGGAGCTGGGCTCTTCTCCCAAGTGACAGGGGACAGGACAAGAGGGAATGGCCTCAAGCTCCGCCAGGGGAGATTTAGGCTGGAGATTAGGAGGAAGTTTTTGACACAGAGGGTCATTGGGCATTGGAATAGGCTGCCCAGGGAGGTGGTTGATTCCCCTTCCCTGGAGGTGTTTAAGGCACGGGTGGATGGGGTCTTGAGGGACTTGCTTTAGTGTTTGATAGGAATGGTTGGACTAGAAGATCCGATGGGTCCCTTCCAACCTGGTTGTTCTATGATTCTATGATCTTACTCCGCTGGCCAGGAGCAGCCCTCAGCCCAGCCTGCCCCATCCTTCTGAAGAGCAGGGGAAGCTCCTGGGTGTAAGATCTGCTTTCCTTGCATTGAGGGCATAGGGTTGTTTCGTGGCACTGTGTTGGGACAGATACCCTTCCAGCTGAGGTCCTTGCGTGTGGTCCTGGCTTGAGTGGCAGCTTCTCCACTGAGCCTGTTTTGCCTGGAGCAGCAGTGGCTAATCCAGACCTTGGAGAAAGGACTTTCTTAACCTACTTAACTATAAAGGCATGTGCTCCTCTGGGACATCGTTCCAGGTGGCTGGCTGGGAAGGCTCCTAGGTGCTTGGGGCACTTCTTTGGAGTGCTCCAAAGAGGGACCTGAAGGACAAGAAGCAACCCCAAGGACTGGAGCACCTCCTGTATGAGGACAGGCTGAGAAAGTTGTGATTGGAGAAGAGAAGTCTCCAGGGTGAACTTGGAGCAGCTTCCAGTACTGAAAGCGCTCCAGGAAAGCTGGGGAGGTGCTCTTGATCAGGGAGTGCAGGGATAGGGAGAACATTTTTCAGCTGAAAGAGGGGAAGTTGAGGTGGAATCTTAGGAAGAAATGTTTTATTGTGAGGAGGGGGAGACCGTAGCCCAGGTTGCCCAGAGCAGTGGTGGCTGCCCCATCCTTGGAGGGGTTCAAGGCCAGGTTGGATGGAGCTTTGAGCAACCTGATCTAATGGGAGATGTCCTTACCCATGACAGGGGCTGGGACTGGATGGGCTTTGAGGTGCCTTCCAACCCAAACTGTTTCAGGATTCTGTGATTCTATGACATACCGACAGGCATTATTTCAGGATGCTGTCCTGGGAGCAGGTAGGGCAGGTTGCATCTCTGGACACCTTGCCCTTTGGCCGGCAGGGACAGCACCAAACAATCCCTGGCACAGCCATCTCTTTTTTCATATGGCACGCGTGCTGCAGCTCCAGATCACACTGCTGTTGTTTGCTGAGATGCCCATAATTTTCTGGGTTCCCTGAACCACTGACCTGGTAGAGCACTTTCCTGTGAAGAGGTTAGCCCTCTGGCTGAGCTCAGCCCCTGCCTGCAGGACCCTGCACACCCACCTTGCCCTGGGCTTTGTGACACCTCGCTCCACACTTGCATCTTGCTGACAACTGGTACCCAGATGCAGGTGATGGTCCCCTCCTCTCTCCGCTGTGCAGGTGATGGTCCCCTCCTCTTTTCGCCATAGCAGGTTCACTTACAATGGGTGGCATCAGGTGTTGTGTGATTCCCAGTTGCCCTCTGCCCTGGAGCTTTGCTCTGCTGGCCCCATCACTGCTCCAGGTGAACACAAACCCACCTTTGCCAGCCACAGGGAAGGTGCAACAGACACAGAGAGAGCATCTGCAAGAGGTGGTCTGCAAACCCCCAAGACCTTTGCTTTTCCCGGGCTGAAAAATCCTCACTGTTTTCAGGGCTTCCTGAACGAGTGTTAGATTTCGCCTTCCCAGAAGCCCTAGCTCAGAACCTAAAAAAGACCAGGACCAGCATCCAGGCCTTACAGCAGCTGGACATGACCTTATCTCATTTTTCTGAACCATATAGTCCCTCTATCCCCAGGATGCCCATAGGCTGTGGTGTCCCTGCAGCAGAGGTCAGTGAGTGTATCCCTTCCCACCTGAGCAGCCTGGGCTGGTGGCTCCATTCTCCATCACCTCCTCCAAGAGCTCCTCTGCTTCTCCTGAGAGAAGCTCCTCACCAGCGATAAATGCCCTCCTGTTGGCATCTTCTGAAAAGCTGCTCTTCCGTGCTGTGAAGCTGCAAAGTGTGGACACTGTGCAGCTGAGGTGGTTTCACCCATTGCATTGGGTGGAGAGGAGACCTCATTACTCTCTACAAGTACCTGAAAGGAGGTTGTAGAGAGGAGGGAGCTGGGCTCTTCTCCCAAGTGACAGGGGACAGGACAAGAGGGAATGGCCTCAAGCTCCACCAGGGGAGATTTAGGCTGGAGATTAGGAGAAAGTTTTTTACACAGAGGGTCATTGGGCATTGGAATAGGCTGCCCAGGGAGGTGGTTGATTCCCCTTCCCTGGAGGTGTTTAAGGCACAGATGGATGAGGTCTTGAGGGACTTGGTTTAGTGTTTGATAGGAATGGTTGGACTAGAAGATCCGATGGGTCCCTTCCAACCTGGTTGTTCTATGATTCTACGATTGAACTCATTTCAGGGTTCCTTCTCCCTCTTGTCCACAGAGCAGTTTTAGGGAACTCCTCCCTGTTCCGCAGCAAAGAGATTCACCAGGTTATGGGGTGAGCAGGGACAGCAGGGCAAACCCACAGCGTGTCCCTCACCTTGGGGACAGTCCCTCTCTGTCCTGCCCAAAGCACTGGGGAAGGCATCAGGGTCTCTCTGGTGGCAGCTTTATGCTGGAGCCAGCTCTCTGTCAACCCTGCCCCAAAGCCACCAAACCCGTTTGTTTGGCACAGGGTGAGGCAGTGCCCGGCTGTGTCCCTTCCCTGTGGTGGGATCCGGGTGGCTGCCAGCAGTGGCAGCACAAGAAGAGGCTTGGTCTGCACCAACTCCTTCCTTGCCTCCGGTGAGGCTGGCTCCTGGCTTGAACAGTGAGGTGGTGGGACAGGGGTTAGGAGGAGAAGGGAAAACCGGGTGACACAGCGTGCTTGTGGCGAGGCTGCTTTCTGCATCGGGAGTCGCTGAGCTTCTGTGTATGGGAAAATGTCTGTCACAGGGCTGGAGCAGTGGGGTGCTGGTGCTGGAGGGAGCTGCTCTCTCAGGCTGGACGGCAGTCTGGGGAGACGGCACCGGGGAGCACCTTTCATGCTGGGGGAGGTGGAGCTGGCTGCACAGCGCTGCCTTGTCCGGCCGAGCCTGCCTGCGGCCGTGCATTGTGTCCAGCCATGCCAGATGTCTGACTAGTCCAGGGCTCTGGTCGAAGGACTGGGGAGTGAGGGCCAAGGGTGGATGCTTTGTCCAGGACATAACGAGGTTTGGGTTAACGAAGGAAGACAGGAAATAGGCTTAACTGGACCCTGGCCAACCCCACCACTACACATCTTGGAGGCAGAACCTGGAGGGAACCGGCTTTGTGCTCTGACTGTGTGAACGATGCTGAGCTAGCCCAGCCAGGGGTCTCTTCTGCCACTCACTGCCTGGTCCTGGGTGCAGGAACCCCACAGCACCCCTTACTTATGCCTAATGAATGTGGCACTGCAACCAAGCCACGTCCCCCCCATGGTGCCCCTGTTCCCATTCGGTGTCTTTAATTTGTATTAAGTATCCCTTCCTCCCCCTTCTTGTCTCTTTTTAGAGTGAATAATTTATGGCATTTTTCATCTTCCTGGCTGGTGTTGCAGGCGGGTGGTGGTGGGATGCTTGGGTGACGGTGAGATGCTCAGGAGGCAGTGGGATGCTCATGCGGTGATGGGATGCTCGGGTGGGAATGGGATGCTTCATGTCCTCCTGACAGCCGCTTTCAGGCTGGGAGTACAGCTCCATCCCATGCTTGTGCCCAGTGGGGTGGACACGGGACAGTTCCTTCCCAGTAGCGATGGTGAGTCTCAGGTGGGAGCGTCATCCCCTGCCACCGCACTGCTGGCCATGGGCTGGACCACGACTGGTGGTCCCGTGGCGGTCCAGGGGCAGCAAGCATTGCCGGTGGGACGCGAGGCCACGCAGACAGGCGGGTGGTAGCCAAGTTTTGCTGTCCTGATGCCGGTCGGGAGCTGCTGCCATGGGCAGGGTGGGCCCTGGCCCACCACGCCGTGCGGGGCTGCGGCAAGGTTTCCGTGGGCCGCTGGCTCTTACATAAGCTCATTGTTTCCCAAGTCAAAAGAGGTTTTGTCTCCACTCTGGAGATGTGACAGGAGGAGGAACAATTTGCCCCATTCATCTTTAATTCTGCCTTCGCCGAGCGGCGCGGTGGCCTTCGCTGGCGGAGACGTTAAACCCAACCACTTCCCTGCCGTAGCATCTCCTGGGGAGCAGGTGTTGGAAATCGCCCCTTCCCCTCCTGATCTCCGCAAATCCAGCACCACAGAAATCAAGGATAATCCAGCAGCCTCTTCAAAATGAAAATGCTGAGCCCTGATTAATTCATTTAATAAGTGACTGATCCCCTCCTCCCCCGGCACCGCGGCCCAAGGAGCCATTTTGCTTCGTGCTCTCCTGGGCTCGGCGCTGATGGGGAGAGGCTGTGGCAGAGACGCGAGGCGGCTTCTCTGTGGCCTCCTCGCTGGCCTCGGCGATGGGGCCAAGGAGGGCAGCGCTCCGGGGCCGAACAGCTTCCATCAAGCTCGCCAGCCTTGCCGACATCCTCTGCGTGAGGCTGGGGTCTCCTCCACCTCCAGCCCCTGGAGCCCCGGTTCCAAGGGATTTAAACAGGAGAAAGAAATATTCTGTTTTCCAACCGAAAGATCAAACCGGTTAGAAGTGACATTGTTTTTACAGTTCCATCTGCTTCAATTAGGGCACGGGGGTGGAGCAGGGGGGCTCCCAATTATCCTCATTAGAGGGGCTCCTCGTGCAGCCAAGCTCCAGCCGGGAGCCGGGAGCTCTCCAGGCTCGTGCTGGTTGATAATGAATATATTCATGGCTGCGCAGCCTGGCCCTGCTCGCCTGCTGCTGCCGGAGCCTGCTGCTTTGGGCACTCGCTGGGGGTTAGCAGAACCCTCCCTGGGCTCAAAAGTTTAGCCTGGAGAAGAGGAGGTTGAGGACAGACCTCATTGCTCCTGGAGGGTGTAGTGAGGTGGGTGCTGGTCTCTCCTTCCAAGTAACAAGTGATGGGACGTGAGGAAGTGGCCCCAAGTTGCGCCAGGGGAGGATCACATTGGATATCAGGAAATATTCCTTCATGGAAGAGGCTCTCGGGCACTGGCGGAGGCTGTTCAGGGGGAATGGTGGAGGCACCATCCCTGGAGGGATTTAAAAGACAGGCAGACAAAGTGCTCAGGGATCTAGTTTAGTAGTGGACTGGGATGGTTGGGCTCGTGATCTCAAAGGTCTTTTTCAACGAAGTGATCCTATGATTCTAAGTTTGGTGGGTTTTACCGGAACAGGGATTCTCTGGTAGTGCAGCCACACAGCTCCACCGTTCCTTGGCATCCCACTGCTGCCTAAACCTGGTCCTGGCATCCAAGACGAGGGGGTTCCCACTCCCTCTGCCCCCTGTCCTGCTCTGCCGCAGGGTGTCCAGCTGCTCCTTGGGGCTGGAGATGTCCCAGCACAGCTGCCTGCAGAGCGGCACCTGCACCCATCCTGCCCCAGCAGCTCCCTCCTGAACCCATCTGCAGTTTTAAGCTGGCAAAGGCCGTTCCTGTTTGGACCCAAGGACGTGGACAGTCTGCATTTGTGGCTGTTTGCCTACAAGGTGGAGATGAAGCTACTGCTTTATATGCAGAGCTGATGGGAAAAGCGTAACCTGGGAAAACATAGAAATTAGAACATTATCCATAGCCAGCGGGGTTTCCAGTCCTCGTTATTTACTTACTTCATCCTTGGTTTCAGCTAAATTATTCTTGCAGTAGGTGCTGGTCCCTTACATTAGATTCCCATTTCATGTTCTGGTTCCACCTGGACAGGTTCCTGGTTCTTTGTCTTCCATAGGTTTTGGCTGTGGCAGCGTCAGGGTTTATAAATGCAGCAGAGTTGAGTACAAACTTGATTTGCAGCTGCTGTGTGGGTTTCATGCAACCCAACAGAAAACATTGCAAAGTCAGAGGGTTCAGACCTCAACCCCAGCATCCTTCCCTGTGGGACTGGTGCTGCCGATGGGGATGGGAGCGGCAGGGATCGGGGGCAGAGCTGGTTGCCATGAAGAGGCTGGAAGTGGATGGACAAAGGCAGAGTGGGACACTTAAGGAGGACAGAGTGTTTTCGGGGGAGACCGGGAATGGTGGGACTAGAAGATCCGATGGGTCCCTTTCAACCTGGTTGTTCTATGATTCTATGCCCAGAGCAAGGTGGGGATGTGATGGCACAGACTGGGGTTGCTCAAGGCACCTGCAGAGTCTTCTCCTGGGTGATGCCTTTCTTGGTGCCCCTTACCTGGTGGCATGGAGGCTACCAGCCCCCACTCTGTGCAGACAGCCATACCAGCACCCCAGGGTCTGGCAGGAGGTCCTTGCCACTGGCCAGTGCGACGGGCTCTGGTTAGCCCTGCAGTGCGGTTGCTGTTGCTGTGTCTGAGCTCACAGCAGGGCCTGGCGTGTGGCTTGTACCTCCTTGCATGGGAATAATTCTCCTTAATCCTTCTGAGAGGCATCGCTGGATGAGGCTGGAACCTCCCTCTGGGAGCCCCGTCTCGCCTGGCGCACAGAGCGGAGCAGGGGGAGGGAGGGATGGCCGCCATCCCACAGGCAGGGAGGCCCCCACGCCCCCAGCCACCTGCCTGCTGCTGCTCCAAGGGCACGGAGTCTGCTGTTGGCTCTGGCCACGTGCCCCGGAGAGGTGTATGGGGCAGAGAGCTGGTGTCGGAGCTGAGCCAGCTGAAGAGCAGAACCCCCTGATGCCCTGGGGCAGGAGGGGTGTGGGGGCAGGAGATGGCAAAGCCCCAACATCCTCCTGCTCCGAGCTGGGCTGAGCCAGCAGCAATGCTCCGCTGCCATGGTCCAGGATGTAGCCACCCACCAGAGTCCCATCACCACGGCACAGGGACAGGAGAACAGAGCCAGTCACAAGGGATGGCTCAGAGGGTGCCCCAGGGTGGTGCTGGGCTCCCTGTCACACAGAGCCAGCGCTTGGCCCCGGCTGGGAGCGAGGGCTGCTGCCTGCAGCCAGCCTCATGCCGGGGAGGGTGACGCCTGCCACTGGCCTGCAGCGCCCGGCACATAAACACCACCCCGGGGATTAGGTCAGCTCTGGTCATCGCTCAGACGAATAAGTGGATCAGCACAAGGGAAAGGAGGGGGAGGGAGCTGTGCTGAGCAGGGAGCTCAAGTGGGGACCTTCTAATGTGGGGGCTCGTGGGGCCAGGAGTGGTGTTGGCGCAGGCGCGAGGCTGGGCAGCGAGCGCTGGCGCCCATGGCAGGGCGGCTGGGGACATGGCACAGCAGCTCCGGACGGCCCCCACAGTCGGCTCGGGTGCCCCAGTGTCCTCAAGTCTGTTTATTTTAAGGAATACAAAGTCCTGGGCTGCCGCGGGGTCACAGGAACCCTCGCCGAGCCTCTCATTAAAGTTTCCCATGGATGCTGGCGGAGGGAGGAGGAGGATGGTTGGTGGCAGCACCCAGGCACCGTTGCGCCATCCCACGCCCGCACACCTTTGGACCTGGCACCCGCACGCCGGGAGCCGTCGCCACGGTGCTGGGGCCAACCCCATTGTCCTGAGGCAGCGCTGGCCGGGCACGGGGATCGCCATCTGCTTGTGGCTGCCGGCAGCTTCTTTGTTCGCCGCCCGGCACACGCTCGCGCAGGAAGCGGCTCCCCACGTGCTTCGCCCTTTCCCTCTCGCGGAGGCACCTAATGAAATAAAGGATTTACTGCAGCGAGGGGGAGGGCAGGGAAATGGGCTTAGCGGTTGGAAAATGTCGTGTCTGGCCTCGGGCTCGGCTCTTCGGCTGGGTGCTGGCAGCGCTGGGTGCCGGCTGGGCTGGGCGCCGGTGGTGCCGGGCTCTCTGCTGCTGCTGGGTTCTTCCGAGCCGCTCAAGGCAGGAGGCTGGCATGGTGGGAGCTATGTACATGCAGGGGGATGGTGTGAATCCAACCGGGACCAAGCCAGAGCCAAGCTGTGTGCTGTGCCTGTGGCACTGCCATGGCCGGGATACTGGGCCATGGCCTCTGCCTCTTTGAGTGACAAAGGAGAGGGTTGGCCATGCAGCTGCCTCTGGGCCATATGAAAACCGAGGAGCGGGAGTGTCCACCCAGGGCGTAGGAGGTTGCTTGGGCTTTGAGTGGGTCAGGAGGGTCATCCATGCAGCCCCTGTCCCCTCCCAGTGAGGAGCCTTGCAGGGCTGCACGTCCGCTCCGAACAGAGCTGCGAGTGCTGCTTCCAGCAGCAGGAACTCAGGGTTTCCACACCAAATGGAGCCTGTCCTCACGTGCCATCCCTGTGGCCCAGCACTCCGTGGAGCAGCGTCCCCGAGCCCTTGGCACTGGAGCTCATTACCTCCCACCACTCCCAGCCCCAAACAGCCGGGAGGTGAGGGACCAGGCGGGGAGAGGCAATGCCCCTTTCTCCTCCCTGCAATGCAAACAGAAACCGAAAAGGACCGAATTCCAAAGTTCTTATTCAAGCCCAGGCGCTGTGGCCCCGGGCGGAGGCACAGGGACTGTCACCTGCCCCAGGGACGGGTGGCCCAGGCATGGCAGCGTCCGGAGGGACGAGGGTGCAGAGCTGTGTGCTGGTCCTGCAGCTGCAGGCACCAATGTCCATCCCTCCGGCTGCTGCATCACTGACACTGCGTCCATATGACACCCACAGCAGCTCACGCACCGAGGGAGCCCAGAGCAGGCCAGGCAAGGGATTTCAGAGCAGTGGCGCATCTGCTGCACGTGTCGGTGGTCCTGCTGGCAAGCTTAGGGGTGGAGCTGGTACCACAGTGAGCAGAGCTGCTCACTCACCTTGGGCATGTGGGCCCAGAGCACCACGGGGGTGACCACGCGTCTTTCCTTGCAGATGACTCCTCGTCAGAGAGCTGCAGCGGGAATGGCTCCTCCACCCTGAACCCCTCCACCTCCAGCAGCACCCAGGGCGACAGCGCCTTTCCCGAAATGAACGGGAATGGCACCGCGGCCCCCATGGACTTCACCACCTCCGCCGACGACCAGCCCATCAACCTCTGCGACAAACTGGCGCCTGCACACATCACCCCTTCCTACCAGTCGGACGGCTGCAGCGCCGATGGGCTGCGCAGCCGGGTCAAGTACGCGGTGAAGACCACAGCAGAGGTACGGCCCACGCCGCACGTCCCAGCCAGAGCTGCTGTGGGGCTTGGCACGCTGGGAGCAACCATGTGGGAGGCACCTGAAACCAGGCTGAGATGTGGCTCCTGCCCCTGCACCAGGAAAGCACAGCGAGGTGGTGGGGCTGGGAGCCTTTTCCTTGTAGGGAGGGAAGGAGGGAGAATTGCCGTGCTTGCCTGCCGCTGTGGCAGAGTGGTTGGGCCTGGCTGCGCTCCAGCCTTGAGAAACCAGTCCAAGCACGGAGCAAGCAGTTGGCAGAGAGAGGGAGGCATGGTTTGGGAAAGGCAGGGAGCATCCCCGTGCCCTGCTTACCCCAGAGCCAGGGCTCTGCACAGGGCTCGCCTCACAAGCAACTGACTGGCTGTGCCGCTGCTGCCCTGCGAGGAGCCCATTCCTGCTGGGTCAGGAAGAGCCCTAACCTTTGGGTCATTGCATGGCCCTTGAGGCCATCATTGTCGCCCCCTGCCACCAGCAGGAAGAAGCTGGCCCTTGGAGGGAGGATTTCTCCATGGATAGATTCCTCTTCCCGAGCTGCAGGAGGATCTCAGATAAGCCAGAAGCAATGAGCCAAGGAGAAAGGGCTTTTTCCTTGTGAGCGTGGGCCAGGGTGGGCAGGCAAGGGCTGCTTGTGGTAACCCCCATCTTCTCTCAGTCTCCTCCATACAGCTCCGGCAGCTATGACTCCATCAAGACAGAGGTCAGCGGCTGCCCCGAGGACCTGACTGTCGGCAGGGCCCCCACGGCTGACGAGGATGACGACGACCATGATGACCACGAAGACAACGATAAAATAAATGACTCTGAGGGGATGGACCCGGAGAGGCTAAAGGCCTTCAATGTAAGGAGGGCTCTGCAGGGAGGGTGAGCCTGCCTGTCTCCCGTCTGGATGTTCCCATTGTCTGTCTTCTTTGCAGATGTTTGTGCGCCTTTTCGTGGACGAGAACCTGGACCGGATGGTTCCCATCTCCAAGCAGCCCAAGGAGAAGATCCAAGCCATCATTGAGTCCTGCAGCCGGCAGTTCCCCGAGTTCCAGGAGCGGGCACGCAAGCGCATCCGCACCTACCTCAAGTCCTGCCGCCGCATGAAGAAAAACGGGATGGAGATGGTGAGTGGCTGCCCCACTGAGCTGCTGCTCGCTGCCACTCCCCAAGCAGCAAGTCTCTGAGCACCTTCTCTGCTTCTGTCTCTGCAGACCAGGCCTACGCCGCCACACCTCACCTCAGCCATGGCGGAGAACATCCTGGCCGCTGCCTGCGAGAGCGAAACGCGGAAAGCAGCCAAGAGGATGCGGCTGGAGATCTACCAGACCTCCCAGGTACGGTGCTGGCAGCTGGGGGTGGGCAAAATAAGAGGAGTTTCAGAGCAACTTGACAAAAGTATTTTTAAAAGCCTTTCTAAAAGTCAGAGTGGCATAAAACTTCTCCCTCTGTACTCCGCACTGGTGAGGCCACTCCTTGAATACTGTGTCCAGTTCTGGGCCCCTCACCACAAGAAGGATGTTGAGGCTCTGGAGCAAGTCCAGAGAAGAGCCACGAAACTGGTGAAGGGGCTGGAGAACAGAACCTATGAGGAGTGGCTGAGAGAGCTGGGGTTGTTTAGCCTGAAGAAGAGGAGACTGAGAGGAGACCTCATTACTCTCTACAACTACCTGAAGGGAGGTTGTAAAGAGGAGGGAGCTGGGCTCTTCTCCCAAGTGACAGGGGACAGGATGAGATGGAATGGCCTCAAGCTCCACCAGGGGAGATTTAGGCTAGAGATTAGGAGGAAGTTTTTCATGGAAAGGGTCATTGGGCATTGGAATAGGCTGCCCAGGGAGGTGGTTGATTCACCTTCCCTGGAGGTGTTTAAGGGACGGGTGGATGAGGTCTTGAGGGACTTGGTTTAGTGTTTGATAGGAATGGTTGGACTAGAAGATCCGATGGGTCCCTTCCAACCTGGTTGTTCTATGATTCTATGATTCTATGATTCTATGAAAACAGGGCCTCATGGTGCGTCCTGAGACCCAGACCAGTGGGGTTAGGGGTGCTGGCTTGTGGTGGCCACACTGCAGCCATGGGAGGCCAGGCATCCCTGCGCCGTCCTCCCCGCTGGATGCAGAGGACAGCTGGGCTCCTCACCGGAGTAAATCCATTTCCCCCATGCAGGATGAACCAATCGCTCTGGACAAGCAGCACTCCAGAGACTCCACAGCCATCACCCACTCCTCCTACTCACTGCCAGCTTCATCTTACTCCCAAGACCCGGTCTACATCAATGGAAGCCTGAACTACAGCTACCGTGGCTACGGGTCCCTGGGGGGCAGCCTGCAGCCGCCCGCCTCCCTCCAAACGGGCAACCACAGTAACGGTAAGGGCCGCACGCTTGCGCCGGGCCTGTGGCAGCACTGGCAGCTCACCCGGCCATCCCCTCTGCCCCATGCCCAGGCTCCCTGGCATCCTGGAGGTGTTCAAGGCCAGGCTGGATGGGGTTTGGAGCCTCTGATCCAATGGTGCCTGATCCGTGGCAGAGGGTAGAACTGGATGAGCTGTAAGGTCCCTCCCAACCCAGCCATTCCATAATTCTGTGATTCCACGGCTCTATGATCGTGCACTGTGCAGCTGTGCTGGTCTCTAGGGGCGAGGCAGGGGCTGCTCCCTGAGCTCACGTCAAGCCCGGTCACAGCAACATCTCAGGAATGGTTGGACTCGATGATCCGGTGGGTCTCTTCCAACCTGGTGACTCTATGATTCACCCACTGCTGTGCAGAGCTCCTTTGAATGCTCCTCTTCTCCAGCTGCCGATGAAGGCCTCTGCCTGGCCGCCCAGCCTGCCTCATCAGCAGGTTGTTAATTGTTGAACCGAACTTGGAAGGACGGTCTGGGTAGTCCTGGTGGAGGGAAGGAGTGTCACTTGAAAAAAAGAGAATCTGTACCAGCTATTAATGATTAACAGGAGCAGACGCCTATCGCTGCCTGGATCTCGTCGCTGGTATGAGCCGTTCCTTTCCCAGTTCTTGGAGCTGGGGACAGGGCTAGTGGTATTTGGGGACTCTGGGCCACAGCCAGCTCTTGCTGCAAGTCGGGAGAGTGGTGAGGGGCTGCTTGAAAAACAGGGAACGCTACTGTGGCTGCAAGGCAGGACGGGAGGAGAGTGTGGGCAAGGCTGGGGCCGAGCAGGGCATGCAGAGAGATGCTGGGGGACCTGGGAAGTCCCCAACACCCGGGTGAAAGAGATATTGGATGGGAAAAAGGGTCTCCCCGTCAGCTGCAGCCTCTGCCTTTGCCTTCCCAGCAGTGGTGGCCGGAGGGCTGGAGCCCGCACTGGTCCTTGGCCAGACCTTCAACAACCTCTGAGCTGCCTTCACTTGCCCCAGTGCGCTTGGGGCTCCTGCCCTGCCTCTGCCCACCCCGACAGGAGTGAGGATTTGGAAGGATGTGATTTCCGGAGCCCTGAGAGATGCCTGTCTGGGATTAACTCTTATCATCCCTTCCTAATGCTTCTTAACCCTGAAAAAAGATCCCGCCCCGGCCTCCAGCTGCTGGGACCTAATCCTTGCAGCCGTGGTGGAGGCAGTAATGATCCCCCCGGAGCAGCACAGGCACCCCTGACCCCCACACTGCTGGGCACCCGCCTTTCATCCATCGTGGCCATGGGCACTGGCCCCTTGCCATGAAGCGGTGAACATTCAGGAACGCCTCGGAGCAGCCCCTGTGAGCACTTGCCCTGGAGGAGCAGACAGGCCTGGTGTGGCCCACGGCAGCAGCACCCAGCAGCACCTTGCTGCTTTCTAATAGGTTTTCAACCTCTGCTTCACCGTAGGTTTTTTTCCCCTTTGCCCAAGCTGTTTCTCCAGTCCTTTAGAGGTCAGAGCATGCTGCTGTAGCCCTGGCAAGGAGCTGTGCCTTCTCCTCCCTCCGTGTGCTGAAACCTTGCAGGGAGTTTGCTGCCCAGCAGTGTCTTCTCCCACCATCCACCACCTAAAGTGATCCTTGCTCAAACCCACATCCCTGTTCCCGGCTCCTTCCCCCTTTGTGAGCTGGGAAACAGGCTCCATTTACTGCTGCCTTTTCTGTCCAGTGAAATTGCTTTCGCATGAGAGCCTCCTCCTCCTCCTCTTCCTCTTCCCAGTGCTCAGCTGCCAGCTGTACGAGTCCTCTGCTCGTGCCACTCCTCCCACAGCATTTGCTGCTCTAGCATTGCTTGCTTTGGCTGCTTTCCTTCCTACTCAGGGCAATGTGCTCCTCTCCCTGCTACCAGCAGGACCCACCTGGTCTTGGGGGCTGCGGAACCCCCCATCCTGGTTTCACCCAGTCCCTATTTGGTGTCCTTGCTGCTTCCCAGCAGGAGCTCAGCCTTCCTGAAGCCTTTCTCCAGCATCGGCTGCTCCATCAGCCTCCAGTACTGAAAGGGGCTCCAGGAAAGCTGGGGAGGGGCGTTTGATCAGGGAAGGAAGGGATAGGACGAGAGGGAATGGTTTTCAGCTGAAAGAGGGGAGATTGAGAGGAGATCTCAGGAAGAAATGGGAGGCTCTGGCCCAGGCTGCCCAGAGCGGTGGTGGCTGCCCCATCCCTGGAGGTGTTCAAGGTCGGGTTGAATGAGGCTTGGAGCCCCTGATCCAGTGGGAGGTGTCCCTGCCTGTGGTGGTGGTGGGACTGGATGGGCTTTGAGGTCCCTTCAAGCCCAAACCATCCAATGATTCTGTGATTCTATGATTCTGTGATTCTATGATTTTCACGTTGTCCAGTGCACTGCTCTTTGCTGGGACCTTCCTGCCGAGGTCTGGGAGCAGCCGCTCCCCCTGGGAATCTCATTGTGGGCAGCACAGACGCTGGCAAAACTGCTCCACCTGAACTCTCCCACTTTTCTTTGGCAGGTCCGACCGATCTCAGCATGAAAGGTGGGGCCTCCAACACGGCCCCCTCCAACAGCACCAGCAGGGGAATGCAGGCTGCCCAGCTCAGCCCCACGGAGATCAGTGCGGTGCGGCAGCTGATCGCTGGCTACCGAGAGTCGGCGGCGTTTCTGCTTCGATCCGCAGACGAACTGGAAAACCTCATTTTACAGCAGAACTGACTCCCCCGTGTCTGCGTCGCTCCTCTGTTGAGAAGACAATTTATACCTGCTAGGAAGAGGCTCCCAGCGGCGTCCTGCTCAGGACCACCCTCGTCCTCCTGTGAAGCGGCGGGTACATGTAGTTGTAGAAGGTGGAATCCAAAAGACCTGTTTTCTTTTACACTCCAAGCACCTGGGACTTGAGGCACAAGGACACGTTTTTTTTGAACCGTACCGACACCCGCACGGCCAGCCAAGCGGAAGCCAAACCTGCATCTTGGGAGGACGTGGGACTTTGAAGGGCAGAAGGGAGCCTGGGGAGGTTTGGGGCTGCAGATGTATTTAGAATAACCTTTGTGGACCCGAATGTTAGATTCCTGTCCCCAGATAATTTCCGAGTCTTAGGTGAGCTGAATCACATATTTATTGAGAAATGAACCCTCCTCTCCCCTTAGTAATTTATTTTTCTGAAAATGGATTCTTTTGAGTTTGTACAGATTGCCAGTTTTTTTTGTCTGTCTGATCGGAAGGAATTTATTCCTGTGAAATAACACATTCCATATCACTACACTGCTAATTGCCAGGCACCTCTGCCTGTTCCTCTGGGGAGCCCTTATCCCACGGGGAGCGAGTTTGCCATCCTGAGGCTGCTTGGCCTTCAGCGAGCGGAGGTGGCACCTGACCAGCGCTGCGAGCAAGCGTCCTGCTTAGACCTTCGTTCTAAGTGGTCCCGTAGGAGCAGTGGGGGCCGAATCTCCCGCAGAGACTTGTCAAGCTCAGCAAACCTCCAGCTAGAAGGATGTCTTGCACTCATTTAAGTCATTGCCGATAAGAGAAGGAAGGAAGGAAGTTCCTGAGAAACACTGTCTTGCTGTCACCATCCGTACTCTACCTCACACTCCATTGTGGGCTTCTTCCAGGACTGGCCCCGCCGGTCCTGGGGGTCGGTGAGTGTCGCAGCTGCGGGGATCGTACCGAGGAGGCTGGAGCGGAGCCGGCTGGTCCAGCGGATCTGCCGGGGTCCTGCTGCTGGGCAGCAGATCGACCTCCCTGCTGCACCCAGAGCGCTCCAGTCCGTATGGAACCAACCCTGGGGCAGCACCAGGAGAATAAACCATCCGGGATGAATGAAGTAAAGGCCGAGTCCGCCCGAAGAGCAAGCCGCTTTCTTTGCAGAAGAGCGAGTCGGGCGGCATTCAGAACTGAGAGAGTCCTCTGGGAGCCCAAGATCCATTCCCCCTCCCTGCTCGCAGTCCTGGAACAAGCCCACAACTCCCAAAGTGTAGAAGGACCGTAGCCAATGTCCATTCTGCCCTGTTACCGTCCCCACTCCTCATCATGCACTTCATTTTGCTCAGTGCAATACCTGCTACCAGTGCTGCTAAACCCAGGGACTGCGCTCAGGCACAGGGGTGCTGAGCCAAGCAATGCAACGGAGCCTCGGAGAGCAGCGGAGCCCAGCTGCAGGGATCCCGCTCCCCGCCCGGGCAGGAGAGCCAGATCCGATATGTGCAAAACCCCGTGCGCTCGGGTTAAGAGAGATGCTTTCTGTCTTTGGAGCTTTCTGTCTTTCTTCTCCTTCAGCCTTGCGGACCAGGGCTGCTGCTCCATGGGGGCTGTTGCCGCTGATGTGGGCTCCATGGCCGTGGCTGGTCCCAACCGGGTGCAGGTTCGGGCGGTTTGCTCTGTAGCTTTTTTATCTGATTAAACTCCCCACACACTGGAAGAGGAGCAAGCCTCCTGCCCTGCTCTCAGCACAGAAAAAGCCACGGCTCTGGGGGCCAGGCTGCGGCACAAGGGATTCACCGTCACCTTGACTGCCTTCCCCAAACAGTCAACTGCCCATAGTGCTTGGAGAAAAGGGACTGAAGCCCTGGGTGTCCGTGCAGAGCCGGGACGGGGGCTCCTCAGAGGCGATGCCAGCCCTGGGGACGCTGCAGCCATCCCTTCCCTGCCCACGGTCACCTCCGCCAGGCCAGCATTCCGACATGCGCCACCCCCAGCACTTCCCAACCTGGTTATCCCACTGCATCCTCCCAGCCTCGGAATTGATGTAAATATTTATTTTTGTGTGAATATCACCAAGTTACAAAAACCTTTGACAAAAACAGGCAACCGCAGCCACTCGTGAAAGGCTGATGGGTAAAGAAGGCGAGGCAGAGACAATCGCCGTCCCGGCATTCCCTCTTGCTGCGATATTCCCCCTTCCCGAGTCCGTGCCGCCCTCCCCGGCAGAGGCCATCGAGTTTAGCCATAAGTTTGCCACCCAGTTTACAGAAAATGAGGTTGCCCAGGGGCTTACGGCCGGCTCACTGCGGCGTGTGGGGAGTTGGATGGACATCAGCTGTGGTTGCCATTCCTGGATCACCTCGGGATGTCCGAGCACGGTGAGGTTGTGTGGCTCTCGCCCTGTCCGTAACCGCTGTAGGAGGCAGCGAGCCTCATGGCATGTAGGAAGGCGCCCGACACCCACCTCGATGGACATTCAGACCTTGCTGATGGACGTTCAGACCTTGTTGATGGACATTCAGATCTTGCCGATGGACGTTCAGACCTTGCAGATGGACAGTGCAGCCTCCAAGCTCCCAAGCCCCAGTGACAGCCACAACTGTGACAAGTTCTGAAACAAACGGGATTGACTACGAATTCTGTCAGGGATCTTTCTATTCGCTTTTTTTTTTTTTTTTTTTTCCCCTCTTATTTTTTTTTTTTTTTTCCTTGGTGAGACGCAGCTACATCATTTCCTTGGAGAGAGCTCCACAGACACCTCCGTGCTCCCCAGCTGATCCACGCGCAGCTGCGACTCCTCTGTGCTCCAGGACTGATCTGCAGCCACATTCCTGCCCTCTCCCTAGGCAGGACGGGGTCAGGAAGCGCTAGTCCAGGTTCTCAACGAGAAAGAATTAGCAGGAGCAGAATACACCGGCTTCCCACATCTCCCGAGAGGTGGAAGGAAAGGGCTGGGTTAGCAAATGCTCTGGATGTGCTTGATTTTTTTTTTGTTTTAGAAAAGCAAATCACTGGTCAAGAAAATAGGGGTGGTTTTTTTTATTATTATTATTATTATTATTTTTTAATTTAATTTAATTTAATTTTAAGCACACCCACCCCGCGCTGGATGTGCGGGTCCAGGGGTGGTGCCCTCCGTGGGAAACTGTCCCTGGGATTGTGAGCAGACGTTAACGTGTACCTCCCCGATCCCAGAGGCCGCTTCCCTCCCTCCCACCAGCGGCCTCGGGTTTAGTACCAGTTCATGGGAAAAAAAAAAAAAAAAAAAAAAATGCTGCTTTGAACTCAGAGGGTTGGAATACTTTTGATTTGTAATTTTTTGTAAGACTTTTTACAAGGTAGCATAGAATTTCACCGGAAAAAAAAAAAAAAAACCACAACAAAAAAAAAAAAACAAACAAACAAAAAAAAAACCAACTACTACAATCCGTCCATGGTCTGATTTTTATATAATTTTAGTGGTGCTTTAGAATCTTGCGTTTGGTCGTTTCGGAGCTGCAGAGCTCAGTTCTTCGCCTGTACCTACCTAAGACCAATGTGAACCTTTGTATTTTTGCTCCTAATTTTTGGACTCAGTGGAAGTGTACTGTTTACATGTACAGAACTCCCGGCCCCTGTCTGTTCTGCCAGCCCTGCTCTTGAAGAGGAAGAGGAAGAGGCCCCCTCAACCCAGTTCGTCTGCTTAACCGAGCCACAGCCTCACCCCCAACGCACGCACCCACCTAAGGGAGGACCCCGCGAAACAGTGATTCGGTGGGTTTGTACAAGTGGGTAGGTTTCCCCCCACATTTCCAGTTCGGCTGCAATTCCAAACGAGCGCTGGGGTAGCCTCGGTCAGGCGGAGCCACCCGGGTTCCATCACCCCACGGTCCCCACGGGAGCGCGAAAGAGGCTGAGCTCCAGGGAGGCTCACGAGGAATCGGAGGAGGAAAGGGCAGCATCGCTGGGATGCTGCTTCACCCGGCCTGGCGGAATCGCCCAAGCCGGCCGCCGGGTTTGGATGGAAAGGGTGGAAGCGCGTTCCCTGGGGAGGTGGGGGGCTCTGAGACGAAGCAGAGGAGAGCGCTTGGAAAGCCCGTGCTTTCCGGAGGGCTCGGATAGAAAGCGTATGGCACTTAATCCAGCTTTTAAGGTGACACTTTATTGCTTAATCAATTGATTCATTTTGAAATGCTATTTTTGCAGATAGGCACCTATGCAACTCCGCGTGGCTCTTAAGCAGATGAGCACTTCCTCCTCAACGAGCTTGATACGAGTTCTTTGTGTTATATACTGTGGATTTTTCCAGTAAATGTGGCTTAATATTTTAATTCTTAGGACATGTGTCTATTCTATATGTGATGCAACTTAATTCTGTTCTGTTTGTGGAATGATTAGCACAGGCCAACTCCCTGTTCCCCTCACTTAACGAAGACCAATGAGCTGTTAATCAAGCTGTTATCTCCATGGTATTACTTGCTAAATGCACTGATTTCATAAGTATGTGGAATCCTTTGTTTTTTCTTTTGGAGCTGTATATCATATATAAGACTGAATCGACTTAATAAACACTGTATAACGAAAAGGGCTTTCTCCTCCGCTGCCCAGCACCAGCCCCTGTCCCAGCCCCGCGAAGCTGGTGCCGTCGGGCCCCAAAGCAGGAGCAAAATCAAGGCATTAGAAGAGAAAAAAAATCTCTGATAATCAGGACCCAAGCAGCGCTTCCCATTCCGTTGGGAGCGTGGGTGCCACAGGGAGCAGCATTAGCACACACCGGTGGGGCTTGGCCACAGATTTTATTGCTTAACTTATATTTTGACAGAATTAATTTTGTGGAGTGTCTTGGGTTTTTTTGTGGAAAAGAAGAAAAAAAAAAAAGAAAATGGAGTTTTCATTGAAGTTTGTGGCAATTTCTCTCTCTCTCCCTCATGGAAAAGAAGGATTTTTTTTTTTGTTATCAGCTTTATTCACTAAGTATAATAAATCTTTGCATCCATACCATGCTGATGCACAGGCCTCTGTAGCCAAAAGCTCCTGTTGGCACCAGCAGGGCTGGCATCAGGAGGCCCCGCGAAGGCCAAGTGGCTTTGCTGGTGGCTTCAATGTAAGCTCTGTTCTCACCACCCAGGGGTGCTGCGGCGCACGGGCTGGACCCCAGGGTGGCAGCTTCAGCCCCAGTGGTGGCCTTAAGGACTCACCAGGATACTCGTGTCACTAAACCGGCACCAGGATAGAGCGGGAAGCTGGCGAAGGAGGTTCTCCTCCCCTAATCTGCTCTGTCCTAGGGAGGCCTCAGCCAGAGTCCTGGGTCTAGTCCTCCAGAAGGACAAGGAACCACTGGAGAGAGCCCAGCAGAGGGCACAGAGCTGAGAAGGGAACTGGATCATCTGTCTCAGAAGGGGTTGGGAGCCCTGGGTCTATCCAGCCTGGAGAAGAACAGATGGAGAGGGGATCCCATCAATACCAATCCATATCCAAAGTGTGGGGGAGCAGGAGGAGGGGGCCGGACTCTGCCTGTTGGTGCCCGGACAGGATAAGGGACACCAGGCACAGACTGGAGCCTGGCAAGTTCCACCTGAACAGGAGGAAAAACTTAACTGTGAGGTTGATTGAGCGTGGGAGCTGGCTGCCCAAGGAGGGTTGGAGTCTGAGCCATCCAAACCACCTGGACACATGCCTGTGCAGCTGCTGGAGGCGACACTGCTGGAGGTGACACTGCTGGAGCTGGAGGTTGGACCGGATGAGCTCCAGAGGGCACTGCGAACCCCACCACACCAGGATGCTGTGACAGCACATCCCCAGCAGACTTCCCCTACTGATCTGCTGACACAGGGGTGCACACGTTGCAGTAGAGGGGGGTGTGGTGCAAATAAAGCATTGCCCGTGGCGTGGCCAGGCTGAATAATGTGAAGCCTCTGGATAAGCTTTGCTCACAAGTTTCAATCGGAGCAAGGGAGGCTGCGAGCCCTGGGGACGCACAGGGCCCCAGCTGGGCACAAACCAACCTGCAGTCCCTTCTCACATACCTGCGGTTGACTCCACGGCTCCAGGGGTGCAGGGGCTGTGCAGGCTGGGAAGGGCCCCCCCGAATCCGTAGCTGGTTCCACCGTGGAGCCAGGACCCTCCAGAGCAGCACAGAGCCAGACCAAGCAGCAGATGGTTCGGGAGAGAGAAAAATCAATTATTTATCAGATAAGTATCACATTAAAAAAATTTTTATTTGTTGTGTGAGCTCTGGGCATCGACAGGATTTCACTCTTGAAGCTCCTAAGCTCCCCTTTCCTAGAGGTAACCAGTTCTGACATCATCGTCCACCACACCAATAAAATACACTGTCAGTTATTTATCAGGTCTAAAGCTCACCTGAGCAACCACTCACCTGATTCTTAGCATTACTTACTTTCAGCATGTTTAGGTTGTCTGGGCATCCTTAACCATGCCCGTGCCTGCAGATGAAGCCTGCCAGAGCCAGAACATAATGAACTCCCCAAACCCGTGAAAGCTGGTGCCAAAGAGCCACTGCTCTGGCTGAGGTACCTGGGCTAGCATTGGCCGAGCCATGGCTTGTGCCACAGCTCACATGAGAGGCCCAAGGGTGGTTCCCGATGGGTTGTTTCCCACCACTGAAGGCTGCAGCCAGGGGGGCATCAGCAGGTTTGTCACCCTGGAGCACCACAGAGCACAGAGAAGGCACCTGTAGCACTGTCGTATGGATCTAAACCATCCCTGGAAACATTCAAGGTCAAGTCGGATGGGGCTCTCGGCACCCTCAGCTGGTTGAAGGTGTGTGTGCTCACTGCAGGGGGTTGGACTGGATGACCTTCACAGTCCCTTTCAACCCAAACCATTCTGTGATTCTAAACCCTCCCACAGCCCTGCTGCCCGGTTCGAGGTCACCGTCTGCCTTGCAGGCGATCCAGACAATGAAACCAGACTGAGACCCGCAATGCAATAAGTCACGTTATTCTTGTCTTACTACCTAGAAAAGAGAGAGAGGACACATCAATGAGCCAAGTTCACCGGTACTTTCAATGATCGCATTGCTACGCTCTTCAGAAAATGATTTCAGACCCGTTTATCCAAGAACTGAGTAGGATGGCAATTCAAAGTCAGAGAAGTGACAACAGGGGCTGCCCAAGGCCAGGATCTACCCTGATCACGGCTGAGGGGGCTCCTGCAGTTGAAGCCCCTGCATCCCCAGCCACGCTGCTGCCTGAGAGCCTCCAGCTGACCATCGACCCGAGCCAGAGCACCAGCAGCAATCTGCAAGTGCATAAAAGCAATTAACAAAGCCGAGACAGGGATGAATCCCCCCTTCCTAACCTTGGGAGCAGTGCTCGGAGGCCTCCCCAGGTAAAAAAGGAAGGAAGAGAGGGGAGAGTTTCGGCAAAAGAGGATGGAAGGCACAAGCACAGGTTTCGGAGTGTTTATTTCTCCAACAGCACAGGGACACAGGAGCAGCCCCGGGTGCTACTGGCTCTGTCCCAACACTCCAGTGGCCCCAGGGAGGCAGAGCCAGGCCCCAGCTCTGCTCCCCATCTTTGGTAAGCAGGTCCCACATCGCCGCTCCCTTCACCCAGTGTGCCTGCCCAGTGCTCTCCTTCCCCTAGTGTGAGGCTGTTGGATCCATTAAGGCTAAACCATTCCAGAGCCTGAGCTGCCTGCATCCCCGAGGCTTGCGTCTCAACCAGGGATAGTTAAACCAGAGTGTGGGGTGAAAGGAGGTGGGGCAGAGCTGGAAAAGGGACAAGGGAAAATAAAACTAACTCCTCTACAACTCTTGAGTAGAAATTGCTCCAAAGAGGAGTCATATTTTTGCTCTTAATCGACAGTGGCACAAGGGCATTCGCCTGCCTGCAACCCAGCTCCAGCCGCTGACAGCAGAGGCTGCAAACGAGCCAGAGGAGCAACCAGTGCAGCCCCTCGTGTCACCCCTGCGCCCCCATGTCACCTCAGCGCACACATAGCCCAGGCCGCCAGACACCTCTGCACGTTGAGCCTCACGCCAGGCAGGACAGAACACAGCGGCTCTGACTACGGATGAGGATTAATAACTAACACCACTTTAATGCAATACTGCCGGAGAGCCAGAAAATCCAAGGAAAAAAAAAAAAGAACCCTTTACGGTCTATGTACATTACATCCATTTACAGAGAGGCAGGTACTGTGTACAACATATAAATACATGATCAAACAGATGGAGGATATAGGATACTTACAGGAGCCAAATAATTCACTTTCTACATCCAAGAATGAAAATATATATATATAAAAAAAAAGGAAAAAAAAAACACTGCTTTCAATGTTAGGTGATGGTCACACCAACACCCAGCTTGGCTCTCACGAGTGGTCTGATGCCGTCCAGTTAAGGTCCTCAGGGCAGGGCTGCAACACAGAGATCACTGGCCACGTGAACAAGCTCCGAGGAACCTGACATTTCCTGCTGGTTCGTGGCAAGGCAGTCGAGAGGCAGCGCATGGGCTGGGCCCAGAGTTCAGCCAGGCACAGTTCTGGGGCTGCATTGCTCCCACAAGGTCAGCGGGAGGCATTCGCTCAGCACCAGCCCTTCTTTCCTTCTGTTCTTGTGCCCAGAGCTGGCCCCGTCCAGGTCACGGTGAGCGATACTCGGCCCCCCTGGTTACCTCGTCCTGCAGCATCCAAAGGGCAGCCAGGACCGTGGCTGCAAAGCAGCTCTTACAGCAGCACTTCCCACACAAACCAAGAATGGGATGGCAGAAGGGAGAGTGGAAGACTGTAGGGCCTCACCTAGCGCAGCCCTCACGTAGAAAACACCCTGTTCCAATTCTTTTGGATCCAGTTCCTTTGGATGCAAAGCTTTCCTCGACAGAGGGTCCACAGTTGGCAGCAAACTGCCTCGCTCACCTCAGCACCTGTAGCAGAGCCCAGTGGGAATTCCTGTGACAGCACAAAGCAGAAGGATCGCTCCAGCAGGGCACAGCCCGGACAGCGGAGTGCAACCGTGAGTAAAGAAGGGACTTGGTGCTGCAGCTCGCAGTGGGAAGGCAAGTCAACTTTCCTCACCAAAACGAAGTGTAATGGCATCTCTACTATAAACAGAGCAGTATTCTGCGTACGGGTTATCGGATGGGCCGTTATCAAAATACACACACTGACTGTACAGTCTGTCCCATGGCCATAATTTATTATCTCACCACAAGGCACAATACACAGAGCTTAGAGGGTCCTATACAGTCGTCGTGGCAGAAGGCTCCGCAGCCCTTACACATGATCATGGCTTTAAGGCTGCACGAGCACTTGAACGCGATCTCGTCAACGCTGCCGCTATCGGCGAACATCTGCACAGACAGGGCTGCGTTCCGGCTTGCAGAAAAGTTCGCTTTGTGGGTGAGCTGCATCACGCTCCCGGCGAGGCTTCTGGGAAAAGCTGGAGTGTTGGATGAATAATTAAAGCTGGTGGAATTGAGCTGCAGCTTAGAAAGCTTCCCATAAAACGCCTGCTTGATATTGAGCTGGGAGGGCAAGGAAGAAGGCTCCAAAGGGTGAGCGAGTCCTTTCCCAGGCTCCCTTGAAAATTTCAAACACGGCGAGTCCATACCCAGCGGAAGGCTTTGCAAGGGCTCTGTCAGCTCCACGGGGTTCTGGGCTACATCCTTCCGCTTCTCCGCATTCCGCTTAGCTGGGCTGCCACATGCCAACACGTTCTCATTCCTGATCCCTCCTCCCAGCGCGTTGGAGCGCTGCTTTGAAGTCCATTCCTCCCTTGCAGCTGGCATTCCTTCTCCCGAGGTACAGCTCTTGCTCAGAGGAATCTGCTTGCTGGGAGACGAGGTTCCCATGGCTGAAACTTGATCCAAAGCCCTGGAGTGATGCAGCCGAACACCAGGACTGCAAGGGAAGCCAGAACCAAACAGTTTTTTGCCTTGAATGCCAACGTGGTTTTTATTGACAGAGGCACCTCCTGTCTGACTTGGACCAAGAGAAGTCACCGTGGGAGATAAAAACCGAGGCTCCCTAGAAACGTTTGACTGCTCCAGACTTTTATTTGCGATGCTGCTTGTCACTGGGTTGTGCTGTGGCACCCGATGGATCTTGGACAACTCGTCTTGCTCCTCAAAGCTACAGGAAGAAAGTGTTCTTTCCCGAGGGCTGGCATCTTCAGGTTTCTGAGAGGCACTTGCCACATTTGCCACTTGGTCTTGGCAGCTTGAAGTTGACTCAACTTTGGAATGTTTTTCTGGAATAGATTGCTCCTCCACATCCTCTGTGGACTCTGATTCACATTTCTTTTCCGAGGGATCTATGGAAGATCTCATTGAGTGGAATTCATCGCTCCTGCTTGAGGTGCTCATCTTTACTTCTCCATCTGGAGAAGATTCTTTGCCAAAATAGCAACCACTACCTCTCTCCATTTGCAGGGAGACACTTCCCAACTCTTTGTCCAGTGGCAGCTGCGTAACTTCCAGCTTGACGTTGGCATGAGATACTGGGAGAACTTCTTCCAAGGGAAGGTTGCCCTTGAGCAGCTGCATCACCAAGGGGTTGTTGGTTTCAACAGAGGACACAGAACCCGTTGCCCGCTCGGGCTTCTGGGGCAATGGTGCGTGCAGTCCCCATCGCTCAGATGGAGCTGCAGAGCTCACTGCTGTGACCGCAGGAAAGGCCATGAGATGGGCCAGACCGTCTGCTTCCACAGAAGATTCTGACCTGATCCCATCACATCTCTCAGTGCTGCTGTGCTGTGAGGAGTCTTTGCCAGCCACCTCCCTGCAGCTGGCACTTCTGAAACACAGGTCCATCTCGACATTCTCATCACCTACATCACCATCAAAATCTGAAGCAGTATCCGTTGTTTCACTGTGTGTACTCTTTATTTCATCATCTCTCTCTGTCTTGAGCTCTAGAGGGTCTATCGGTGGCTTAGGTGCGTGTTCTGGCCCTGTCCTGGGGCTCCTCTCTCTCGGCTGCAGACATCGCTCAGAGGCATCCAGCATTTTCTGAGAAATAAAGCCATCATGCAAGGAGGGTTTCACTGGACACTCTGTGTTCTCTTCTTCATCCCTCAGTTTGCCATCGCTCTCTTTCTCTGCCTGCAGCTGTGAAGAGCTGCACAGCATCGGGGTTGCATTCTCCACTTCAGCAGTCACTGGTTCGCAGTTACCACCAGCAGCCACACAGTTTCCCAAAATCATTTCAGAGCCATTAAGTCTAAACCTCAATGCCGCTTCCGGCTCATGGCATCCTTCACCACCTGATGAGGATTCTGGTAGAGGAGCAGGACAACCGGAAAACTTCTCCTTTACATCAGGATGATAACCCAGCTGCACAGCAGGAGCACCGACACCTTTGAGGTCTGACACGAGCCCATCTCCCACAGGACCGATCACGGCTCCCAGTGCCTGAGAACCAGACAGACCATTCACCAGAGGAGCCACACATTTCACCTCTGCGCTCTGCCTCTCCTGTGATGCAACACAAGATGGGGTTTCGGTCCTTGGGTCACCCAGGAGCTGCTCTGGGCTCTTCTCCTGCCTCTCAGGAGATGCATTGCCTAAGGAGGACCCAGTCAAAGCATCACAGGGCTGTCTTCCAGGTGAACCATCACGGCTCTGAGCCTCCCCTGGGCTGCTGCCTGCAGCATGTTCCAAGTCACCACTGCCCTCGCTCTTTGGAGTAAAGGGGTCTTGTCTTGAAGAGAAGAAGGAATTGGTGTCAGTGTCCTGAGGAGCCACCTCAGAGTTCACCTTTTCTTCCTTCAGATGGAGAGACGACAGTAATTGTGTTCGTTGTAGATCTGCCGAACACTTTCCACGAGCTCTCTTTGATCTCCTGTGCTCTCTACGGCTGTCGGATTCTCCGCCACCACCTCCTTCGTTGGTGCCTCTCCCTCCACCAGGGCCACCCCCTCCTCCGATGGCGGCTGTCGCAGCCTCTCGCTGGGCTCGGGCCTGTAGAGCACGGGCTTTAATGTCTGCGAGTGTTCTGGCCCCAGTCCTGCCCCGGCCGGAGGGCTCTGTGTTGGGGATGATTCGGGGGCATATCTGGTAAGCGGGCTGACCCTTAACCACCCAGGGTGGTTTAATACGTGAAAGTTGAATCTGAAAGAAAGGGAAAAGCCGTTAGTTCTAACGCCTGAATGCATTTTATCAGCACACGTTCATCACGATTCCTATCGCAAGAATTCAACAAAAGTTTAAAAGTCCAACTTAAAACTGAATTTTGACAGGGAAGGAGCGAGCTTGCCATAACCTCTGCTTGTGTGCCCAGCCACGTGAGATTTAAAGCTCAGTTTAATATTAACATCGCTTTGCAAGAGCCAGCAAACAAATATAGAACGAGGGACTCGCATTCAGATCTTCAGAAATCAAATTGGTTCCCTTCCCATCGGGACAACTACCCTGATGCTAACAAGGTGGACACCTCTAGTACCAGAGAAGACAGAAGGAATACTGAGACTCTGCCCCAAAGAAGAGGAACCGCACAGGATATAGGACATGGTTTCAAGGTCTCTTCTACAACAAATCAGCTGGTTTCAGGAAAAGTGATTTCTGTATCCACAGAAATGCAAACTAAGAACGTAAAGTCAAGGTTACTTTGTGCTCTGCGCAAAGACCTTGGAACAATTTTCCATTCTTTGCTTCTCTCAATAAGAGACTAAAATGTAGTAATGAGAGGTACTCAGGCAGTTCCACCAATGCAGCCCTTCCACTCCTGCTCTTAAGATGGCAACACTTGACATTTTAATAACGTTTTGATGCTACTGAGCATGACAGCCCTGAGATACCAAGCAGCAATAATTCTTTTTCCTACCCGGATGGGTGGGACTTTGGGCTCCTCTTTAGTAGGCTGTGGCTTTTCTGGGTGAACACTTTCAATTGTGTTACGAAAGGACTGACGATCTTCAAGCCGGGGCTTCTTTTCGGGGAAGGACGCAGAGGCAGCCTCCGCAAAGCATTTCCTCTTCTGGTCCTTGGGCTCCCGAGCAGCGTTCTCCTGGGGCAAACTGGGAATCCTGTTGGCAGCTGCCAGCGACACCTCCTCCGATTTACTGTGTGACTTAGAGGTCTCTGGCGAGAGGTGCAATTCTGAGCTCTCTGGCTTCAGCACAGCCGCCGATGGGCTTGTCAGGTCATCTTTCTTCAGGTCAACCTCAGGCTTCGTCTCTTTATGAGGAGAGGACTCGGGTCCCACAGGAGCCGTCTCTTTGGAAGCTTGCGACTGCTCGGGCTCACGCAGTTTGTACAGGCTCCTCCTGGCTCGGCACCGCAGGTCAGCCCGTGAGCGTTTCTTGAAGCGCCCATCTCTCTGCCGTGTAACAGGACCGCGCGGCAGCCTTGCTTCTCCTTTGACAGATGGGTTTGTTCTGTTCTCAGCGTCTTCTTGCACCGAATTCTGCTCCTGGGATTCTTCCTGGGTCAAGCCCAACCTATGAGGCAAACAAAAACCAGCTGAAAGCTAAAGCCCACCCTAATTTAAGGATTTCATCCTTTACTTAGAGCTGTACGGTCACCACATACAGCGTACAAAGCAGAGACGCATCAAGACCTTGTGAAGTCAGCCTATACTGAGGTAGCCACTACATTCCTATCTCACATTGCTGTCACAGGGAATGAGGAAAATAAGAAAAATGGGAAGATTTGTGTTGGAAAATGGGAAATATTAACTTGTCTTCGAAACCAAAGCAGCTACAAAACCCTCCTGTGACCCAGCCAGTTCCACTAGGGTCTGTGAGCAGAAGCACGCTCTGCCACCCTCATAAACAGACAAAACAGGACAGATGAGGTAAAATTGCTCACTTCTGTCCATAGTAGTCCTCAAAGAATTTCTCTTTCCATTGCTCCACTCTCTTTTCCTTTTCCATTTCCTGCCGAATTCGAACTTGCATCTCATGGGTGAATTCACCTGCAGGGAAGCAAGAGACTGGAATTCAGTTGCAAACAAAACTGATCCTGCAAACACTCCCTTTTGTGACTGAGCTGCACAGCAGCTTTACGTGCGAGGGACATTTCCTGTTATCGCTCCGCTAAGGACCCTGCAGTGGATCCACATGCTGCCACTGCAGCTCCTCAGCGCAACAGTCACAGCCTCAAGCAAGCAAGAAAACAATTGTTTTACCAGAGGCTGCCATTTAAGGGAAGATGAATCTGGCACTACTGGACACCCCCAGGGCTTTGTTCCGGAGGTGCTACAGAACCAAAAGGAAAACTCATCTTTGATTTTAAAGCAAAAAAAAAAAACACAAAAAAAAGTTGGAAGCAACATCGCAAAGCTGGACTAAATTCCCATTCACAAAGAGCAAACCGAAAAACATCCCATAAAACAAGCAGCCAGCCCTCCAGGAAAGCAGATCTACTCACCATCAGCCAGGCGTTCTCTCCAGCTCTGTGCAGCATGGGTGAAGAACTCATTATTCAGAGCACTGCTGCTGAGACGCATCAGCCCATCAGCCCCAACCTAACGGGACAGACCCAGGACAAACCAACCGTTTAGTCATGCTGTTCCACAAGCAGGAGGCAGCACAGTGAACGATAACAAACAAGCACTGCACACTCATACCTGTCTGTCCACTTCTGGAAGGAGGTAAAGAAGCTGCTGCTGGAAGTGCGACGGGAGAGCATTAAAAGTTCTTGAGTTTATCAGAGCTCGCAGGTTTGTATTGACGAGAATGGAACCAGGCGTTTCAAAGTCAATATCCTCACCCCTGTTCCGTTTCACCTGCCCTGTAAACAACAGGCAAATAAAACAAACACTGCTATAGGAAAGTATTTCAGCATCACAGGCAAGGAATCCATATCAAGCTACTACAGCAACAGAAGCGAGATAAAGCAGAAGAAAGCACAGTGGTCAGATATGAAACAAGCCTCTCCCCCACCCAAATTAACAGATGTGCATCTGGAATTCTGATATAGGCCTACATCACTCTCACATTCTGATACCATTCTCAATCGTGCTCTTCAAAGCAGGCAAACCTTTGAACAGCTGATGCTCAGAGAGGAACGGCTGGTTTGCAATCCTCAAGATTGTCACACATCTTCTGAAGGAAGAGAACCCTGGTGCTTCCTCAGATAAGCATGGACTTCAACATCACCTGCTTTTACAGTCAGTTATTCTTCCAGCTTTAGGCAGAGGCACCTACCGGCTGCGGGCTTCCGGATACCTCGCAGAAGCTGTGGAGGATCCCTGTTGATTTCTGTTCTGCTACGCAAGGTGGCTTTGCACAGGGCCAAGGAGCTGCTGCTGCTGCTGGAGGTGCTGCTGCTCTCCCCGTCGGCATGCCGGCCCGCGAAGCCTGGAAGCAAAATAACTTCAGAAAACTACGCAAAGAACGGCAATAGCCCATCTTGGGGAGGAGTTCAAGACACAAGAATTACCTGCTCATAACAGACCCGCTATTAGAGGGTATTACCCAGTTAACAACTACTTCAATGGAGTTGAAGCACACACAAGTGTCCACAGTCATACCTGTTCTCACCAAGCCTTAAAAGAAACCCTCAGGCAAACCCACAGCTAATTAGGGACTGGTGATTAAAAGCTGGCTATGCAGTCATTACCCAACCACCACCACAAGAGCAGTGCTCACCAGAGGCAGACTCCATGTGTGCCCCGTTTACTTTCAGTGGGGTTAAGACAACACGCGGCAGCATTACTCCAGTCTTCTTCTTCTGCTTGGTTGTCTGCAGCCCAGGAAGAAACCAAACACAAACCAAACAAAAACATTACTGAGGGGTAAAATAAACTTCTACGCAGCATGCCTCCCAGCTAAAGAACTACCTAGCTCCTAGGCCAGTCTTCAGGGGTCACTACGTACAATAATTGCACAGGAACAGCAGAGCATTCAAAATTCCCTTCCTGTACAGGATGCCCCCCATGCTGTAAGCTCCCCGGTAAGGAGACAGCCCCACAGCTATCATAGAATCAATCACAGAATCATAGAACAACCAGGTTGGAAGGGACCCATCGGATCTTCTAGTCCAACCATTCCTATCAAACACTAAACCAAGTCCCTCAAGACCTCATCCACCCGTGCCTTAAACACCTCCAGGGAAGGTGACTCAACTACCTCCCTGGGCAGCCTATTCCAATGCCCAATGACCCTTTCTGGGAAAAACTTCCTCCTAATCTCTAGCCTAAATCTCCCCTGGCGGAGCTTGAGGCCATTTCCTCTTGTCCTTATCAGAGGTGGCTGTGCCAGCCAGTCCCCCCCATGCTTACCCCACTCCCACATGGCAACGACAGCTCCCCTTGAGAGGCTTCAAGCTCCCCCCATCAGTCCCAATTTTCCTACCTGGGAGGCAGTTCTGTGGCTCTCCCTAGTAGCTGCAGGTCCCTTGCTCTGAGACTCAGTGGAACACGAGGCATTAGAGGAGGTTTCATCAAGGGACACTGGAAGAGGCAAGCACTCAGTCAGACACGGAAGGTGATCTCGTGGTTTAAGATGAAAGCGATTAGACACTTACCGTCATTATCACCACTCACAGTGCTTGCTTCATTGGACTCGCAACTCTCTGCGTCTGCTGTGTCCTCCAGTTCTTCCCCTTCTGGCACAGACAGGTTCCGAGACCACTGCAAGGCATCCTTCTAAAGAAGAAACAGAACTGGGATGGCTACAGCCCTCCTTCCCCACCATAACTCAACCAGCAGGATCAGACCATTCAGTGGATGCCACTTTGTAAGCCTAACCTTTCTCATCCTCCCTATTTTAACCCTAAAGGCAGAAAAGATATTTTTAAGCATATTTGGGCTTTTAGTAGAAATCATCTAAACCAGCAGCACACCTTCCAGACAAGCAACTACAACATATCCAAAACAAGTAAGGTTAACGATTTCTAATTTCTAACGATTTCTAAGGCAGTTTCTAATAAAGTGAAATATCTCTTTGTTACTGCGAAAGAACAAGCAACAGCAGAGCAGTCAACTGCAAACACCATGAGCTTAGGAGATGCATTGACTACTCGTATAATCAAAGCCATTTCAATTCCATCCGTTTTCAGCAAAACAGGGCAATTAACAGAATCTTCCGACGGCAGGAAAAAAAGACACCAACAAATGGCTGTGACACACAGTGTCTGTCAAGCTGATCACTATCAGGGAATCCAACAGTGCAAAACCAAAAGCCTAAGACATTTTCAACATTTAAGATTAGCAGAACAATAAACTAAAAGTCATACTAGAAAAATCTCAAGATCTGAGGAAAATGGTGATGCTGAACATGCAAAGAATGCAGGAGAGTACAAAATGAATCAACAGGAAGATGAACATACATTTTCCTATCAAGATTTTACTTGGAGCCACAAGCTCTTGGATTAATTTAATGTATCGGTTGGCAGTAAAGCGGTGAATGGGACTATTTCAATATGCAGCCACCTGAGTTGGACAGCAAGTACCGCAGAGAGGGCATTTATTTACTCTTGCTTCTGCAATTCAAGATATAACAGGTTTTTTTAAAAAGGAATTGATCCTATGTGACTAAAAATAGCTGAAATTTTAGCCTGGAGAAGAGGAGGTTGAGAGGAGACCTCATTGTTCTCTACAACTACCAGAAAGGAGGTTGTGGAAAAGAGGGAGCTGGGCTCTTCTACCAAGTGACAAGGGACAGGACAAGAGGGAAAGGCCTTAAGCTCCACCAGGGGAGGTTTAGGTTGAACATTAGGAAAAATTTTTAATGGAAAGGGTCACTGAGCACTGGAACAGGCTACCCAGGTTGGGGGTTGAGTCACCTTCCCTGGCGGTTTTAAGGGATGGGTAGATGAGGTGCTGAGGGACATGGTTTAGTGTTTGATAGGAATGGTTGGACTTGATGATCCGATGGGTCTTCTCCAACCTGCTGATTCTACGATTCTCTGAAATAATGACTGCCAGACACTCTCTGACGTAACGATCTCAGGCACAGCACACCCAGCTCATGTGATGCTCAGTGACAGTTCAACACTCAGTTACGTGTAACAGAACTCGCGCCTTGGTCAAGAGTGGGAACTTGGTATTTACCTTGAGGGTGAAGAGGCTGATGCGGCCGGGCAGTTTGTAGAAGAGGCCATCCCCGCCCCTGGAGTTGGAGTGCAGCATCGCGTTGAGGCAGGCCAGGGGTGAGGTGCCACTGCAACACACAAAGGTGGAAACAGCAGGTGTGAAAGAAACGGTCTTGGCAAGAAAACAGCCTGACGGGTCTGTGTGAACGAGCATCACGCAGCCAGCAGAGGGGCCAGTAACCCGACAGGGCGGACACTCCAGTCACAACTGCATTACCATTTCCTTTCTGAGCTGTGCAGCAGCCTCAGACATCACAGCCAAGCAACCAGCAGAAAACCAGAATCACGGTGCTGGTTTTAGAGCCGCTCTCGGCCATTTTTAGCTGTTTCTCATTTTTGTTACCCATTTCCTCCCTTTCTCTGTGTGAAACTTTAAGAGTTGGATTGATTTTATAAAATAACTGAGATATAAACAAACCCAGCGCATCTTGTACACCGAGGAGGTTCTGGAATGCCCTCCCTGACATCCACAGGTGAAACCATGCTCGCAGAGTCAGACAGAAAGTTCTGCCGTGCTCATCTGCCAACTCCCACGTAGCTCCCTGGCTACGGCACCCGTCCCACGCTCACACCGATGGAACTTCTGTGCCACGTAATCTCATCTCTTCCATCACACGCGTACGGGCAGGCAGCAGACTGGAAGAGAGCCACTGAGGCAGCATCCGTTTCATCACTACTAAAAGTGAAACTGAAAACCAGATTGCGACAAAATATTTCAAAGCAGACAACTCTCAGATTGAAAACTTAGAATAACTTCTGTCTCCGCCTTGAACACATGTGGGGTTTGGACATTTCACAAGCCGTGGTAGCAGATAAAATTACCCTGCATCACTTTGAGACACCACAAAATGAATTTCCAGCCCCTGCCCTGTGAGGCAGGGTTTTCCCTGCGATGTTTAACGGCACTCCAGGCACACCAGCCTCAGAGCACACGCCTTGGAAGGGCTCAGCAAACTGTTTTCCCTGAAAGGTGAAAATCTAAATTTGCCCAGGAGCATGAGCCCCACATTGGTGCTGGGCCCAAGCGCCGTAGCCCCAGCAGGGACCTCAGGAAAAGCATCCCAAGGCACCACACAGTTTCCTTCAGGAAATGGAGTTTCAGGAAAGGCTTCTGCACAAGGAGCAGCAAATCCACAGCACATTCAGCCAGGCAGGGTCACCGCCTTCGTTCTGCCGACAATTACGCTCTCAAGAAAAGTCTTTTCTTACAGCAGAGAATTAACAACCGAGGAAGGAAAAGCTGCTGTCCCACGGGAAAACCATCAGCCTTTAAAGGGACGATCCAGCCCAGGCACAGGATCCTCAGTGCTCTGTTCACAGAAAAGGGCTGAACAAGGAAAGGGCAGAGCATTGGTTAAAACAAAAAAAATTGAACGTCCTTCTGAAAAGTCTGCCTGGATTCTCCTTGGAGCTGTGAAATCACCACCTGTGCCCAAACCAGAGAAGATCCCCTGGACAGGGACCATCAGTGGCAGGTGGGAACAGTTCCGATACTGGAGCAGCAACACACGCCAACATCATCCCTCACAAAACCACAGCAACTCCCACACACGACACCTCCATATGTATCACCACTTTCACCACCCAGTCCATCCCAGCTGTTCCTGATTCCAGACACAAAGAAGGGCAGGAACAAGCTGAGATTCTGGGCTGTCAGGCCCCAGAAGAAGCTAGGTTACCCTCCTGAAGCTGGGGATGGTGCAGGTTCAGTGAACACAAATGCCATGTTGGAAAGCACAGAACTGAAGTGAGGGGGAATCAAGACTAGAAACAGTCCACACGTCTGGGTTCCCAACAAGTGAGCCAACGACAGCAGCCAAGAGACTCTGCTTTTGCTCTCTCTGGTACAGAGCTCTTCTTTATACCAGATAGCACTGAGGCATCCAGACTATTACGGTTGCTTACTCCCTTTGACCTGTGAGACACAATTTCCCTTCCCTCCTGTTGCAGGAACAGATGGAAGCTCCCAGGAACCTAATCAAGGAAAAGTCCCCTCCTCCAGTTGTTTCTCAGGCTCCGTATCAGTTTCTTTTCCACACAAAACCCACACTGAGATGGGCAACTCCTCTGTACAACATCGAAAGCCACAACACTGTGAATCCTGCTAGCACCACACAGGAAAATCTGAGTAGAACTCAGTTTGGTAACATAAAGTGGGTTTGAGTGTCATAAAACAGAACCTGTGCTCTAAAAATGAGCGTAAGAGGAGACAAAATTTAAACTGTTCTCAAACTAGAGAAGAACACACAGAACAGCAGAAGCTGCTCCTGAGAGTTGCTTAAGAGGGAGCCACACAAATAAGCAGTAAGCACCACACAGTGCTAGAGTCCGAGCTGCACCAGGATTTCCTTCACAGTGGGTGGATGAAGCATACTCCGTTATCAACAAACCCAAGAACAGTTTCCAGTTACTGTCAGAAAGAAAACACCTGTAGACGTAAATGTCTACACCCTCACCTGAAATTGCTGTGCAGGAAAGAGGAAAAAATTAGAAAAGCCAGCTGGTGATGAGGCAGAATCACACAAAGTAATACAAGGCTTCGTGTGTAGCCTCCCCACACCCCACAAACTGTTTGAGACAGGATCATCAATACCAACCTCATTTCCTTCAGTCCTTCAGCCTCTATCACCTGCAGGATCTGTTTTGGGGTCATAGGAGCATCAGAGTAGTTTTCCAGCACCTGAAAAGAGAGAGATCATGGGTGATGTGCTCTTGCATTCACAGAATGACTCCATATGCTGTGCTGCGGCTCAGATTCAGTACTTTGCCTCTTTAAAACTTTATTCATCCGCAAAAGACGCTAAAAACTGCAGGCTGCTTGAGGAGGAGATGCGGGTAAGCTGCATGAAGGCTTACCTAGACCTGGTCTGCATTGACTGAAACACAAACATGAGGGAGAGAAAAAGCAGCAGAATTTGACCTTGACCCCACAGTGGAAGCTTCCACAGACTCCAATCCACACTCAGCCTTCAGAACCACACAGCGGTTGGCGACCTTTAATGGTGGGAAAGGTTCTCCCTGCCGTACTCCTTCCTACCTCTCCATAAAGAATCCATTCTCCCTGTCATATTCCTTCCTTCGCTAATCAAAAACCCTCCACAGGTTCTGATGTTTTCACCCCTTCCTGGAGAAAGGTCACCTCACTGCTCAAAGCGAGCGGAGCTGCCGAGGGCAAGCGCATTGCTGTCAGGCTCAGCACCACCCACTGCTGGGATGCACTTGTTCCAAAATCCAGGGGGATTCCACACAGCTCACAGCCCAACTCAAGCAGCAGGCCCAGCGAGCAGAGCCCCCAGTCCAAAATCGTAGAATCATCAGGTTGGAAGAGACCCATCGGATCATTGAGTCCAACCATTCCTATCAAACACTAAACCATGTCCCTCAGCACCTTGTCCAACTGTCCCTTAAACACCTCCAGGGATGGGGAATCAACCACCTCCCTGGGCAGCCTCTGCCAGTGCTCAATGACCCTTTCTGTGAAAAACTTCCTCCTAATCTCCAGCCTGAATCTCCCCTGGTGGAGCTTGAGGCCATTCCCTCTTGTCCTGTCCCCTGTCACTTGGGAGAAGAGGCCAGTTCCCTCCTCTCCACAACCTCCTTTCAGGTAGTTATAGAGAGCAATGAGGTCTCCTCTCAGCCTCCTCTTCTCCAGGCTAAAATGGAGCATAAGGGGGCATTTACATAAAGAGAAAAGACTCCGCGCTCAAAGGAATGATTCCCAGTCAGCAGTGATGTTGAGCGCACCCACTGCTTAATGGAAGAACCAGGGTGAGCAGCTCCTGCAGCCACCAGAGTCCTGACTCCATCCCTGGCACTGCCAGTGCCACATCAGCCTTCGCCAGGGGCTACCAGTCAAACCAAATCAGCCACTCCCTACTAAAACGCCTTTTCCCCTTCCGATTTGTAATAATGACAGTCGAGGGCTCCTCTGCCCCTAATTACAGACCTTTACATCACTCCCCCCGATTAATTTACCAGGTGCCCAGCTCTGACAGCACTCGCCGGATGCTCCCATGGCTCTGGGCGTTCAAGGAGTCACTGGATTATTTTACGGCACATGCACAGTCTTAGCTCTGCAGGAGCAGTACTTGCACAAAGCACTTTTGCCTGTGATGCTCAGAAACATCGAGAGCATAGAAAACACAATGGTGCACGGAGGAGAAAACGAGCAGCATCGTGACAGGGAGGATGTGTAAAGCTGCTGTTAAAGAAAGAGCTATTTTTAGTGGATTTACAATCAGTTCTGCAAGCTGGAAGTGCGGCTACGCAACCACCGGTCTCTCTAAGTGGATAATCTGGTACGAGACCATTCTATTTCTGGTCCATCAAGGGCTCTGAGGTGCTGCTGAGGCTTGGATGTCCCATGGATCCCCCATGCCTGCTGCTCTGGCCAGGACACTGGAGAGAGAAGCTGCACGAGGAGGTCCTGTCCCCCTCACACAGGGCAAGGGCTGTATCAGGAGGCTGCTTTGGAGTCACCACCCCATGTGCTGCCTTAGAATCATAGAATCATAGAACAACCAGGTTGGAAGAGACCCACCAGATCATCAAGTCCAACCGTTCCTATCAAAAGGCCTTGCACAGCCTTAAAAAACAGACTTTTTTTCCCTGTTGGACATCAGAATGAGTTGATGTTGTACAAGTGGCTCAGCACAGCTTCTACTCTGAGGTCACCTGCCAGGAAAGGACCCCGCCACCCACAGCCACGCACCCAGCTCCAAACCAGGGACCCAAAAAGAAATCCAGGGAGCCCCAGACCCCCAGATTCCTGCCAAGGAGCTCTGCAGTGCCCCACTTATGTCGTTTTCCAGTTTTTCAAGCGAAGCCACACGGGTTTAAAACTCTCTGATTTATACACAAAAGATCAGGCAAACTGCTGGAAGACAGCGTTCGCCTGATGAGGTTTCTGCCTGGCATGCAGTAAGAAAACACTCTGGGAGCCAAACAAATCTTACTCCGAAGGAGCACCCAAAGCTCACTCCAATGCCCTGGAAATTGGACACCGGCCTCAGCCGGGCTCCCCCACACGGCTCCTTCTGAGTGTTTGTGCTCCAGCGCACAACCCAACCAGGCAAAACCAAAATAAACAGAGCCACAAAGGGAAAAGAAGCAAAGAAAATGCCCTCCAGCCCTATGAATCTTGTTCTGACGATGTCTGTGTGCTACACAGTGACACACCCACACCCTCGCCTGTCAGGTACCACAGGCAGGGAAGGCAAGCGCAGAGATCCTCACATGCCAGCTGCAGGCACCTGGACCATCCTCAACTCCCTGTACAGACATTCCTGCCCAGGTTGGCTTCACCGCGTCACCGAGTGCACAGCTCCCAGGCAGAGGCCACAGGGATCAAGCTCCTTCCAGGCAGTGGTGGCCACCAGTACAGCCAGATGTGGCAAGCGGAAAGCCCCAATGCCTCCAAATCTCTGTCCATAAAGCCGCTGGTGAGGCCTCGCTCTCTGCCTGAGGACACTGAAGTAATTTTTCTTCTCATTTATAAAAAATCAGGTTCAGGATAGATAGAATCTAACAGAGCCGTAGAGGGCAACAGCCCTGCTCCCTCTGCGCCCACTGGGTCCCCACACAGCACAAGCAGGGTCAGGGCTGCAAGTTTCAGCCTTTCCCAGATTCCCAGTGACAAAAAGCCAAAGCCGTATCCACAGCGATGTCTCCTAAAGGGAAAAGGGAAAAAGCACACTGGGGTGTGGCTTTAGGATGAGAGAAAACGGCCTCGTGTTGTGCCAGGAAAGGTCTAGACTAAATATTAGGAAAATCCTCTTTACTGACAGAGGCTGCCCAGGGCAGTGCTGGAGTTCCCAGGCCTGGAGGAGTTCAAACACCGTGTGGATGTGGCACTTGGGGGATGGGGTTTAACAGGCGCGATGGGGTTGGGCTGACGGTTGGACTGAATGAGGAGAGAGGGATTTTTAACCGTAACAATTCTGTGATGCCAGCCCCGGGGCTGGCGGACACCAGGCTCCACTGCCACACGGAGCCAACCAACAGCACCAGGAGCGGAACCAGAAACTTTGGAGAGCGCAGTGCTGCCTAGGCCTCGACGGAGCCGCCGGTTCCTCTCTCCGAGGGGGAGAAAAGGATCCGTTCCTATACCAAGCACCACGCTGGGCTACAAACGCCCCATCGCCACCGCTGTGGGGAACACTGGGGAACCCCTGAACGGGACGGGACTGAGGGGACCAGGGCCTCACAGCCCCTGGGGGTGTTTTGGGAGTGGAAGTAGCTCATCCCAGACCTCATCCCGCCGGGAGGAGCCCCTCCACCCAGGCTGTGGGCTCGGGGTGTGCGGAGTGGGGACAGCAGAGCACAACTCGGGGGCGGGAGGGAAGGAACGGGCCCGGGATGGGGGGGAACCGGGTGTGGGGGAGGGGGACCCGTTGGCCCCGGCCTCGCCCGACCGTTACTCGAGGAGCCCCCTAGGCCCGAGCTCCCCACCCGCCCCCGCTCACCAGGCGGGCGGCCTCGGCCCACGTGCGCTCCTTCTTCCTCCGCTGCTTCATCTCCTTCATCCTCCTCCTCCTCCTCGTCGTCGTCGTCGTCTCCTGCTGCTGCCGCTGCTGCTGCTGGGCGCGGGCGGCGGGGCCGGGGCGGGCGGGGGCGGCGGGGCCGGGGCGGGCGGGTAGGCAGCGCGGGGTGGGGCGGGGCGGGCGGCGACGGCGCTACGGGAGGAGGAGGCGGCGGCGGCAGCTCAGGCCCGGCATCACAGCGGGGTCAAAGGGCCGGGAGCGGCGGGGACGGGGCGGGGCGCGGCGACGGTGGCCGTGGCGGGACACGGGCCGGGCCCCGTTTGAAGGAAAACAAACCGCAAGGGCCAGTGGGATTTGTAGTCTCTCGGGTGGCGGCGCCGTGGCGCGGCATAAGAGCGTGGACTACGACTCCCAGAGAGCGCTGCGCGGAACACGGCGGGACGCGCGGCCGGAAGGGTTGTGTTTGAAGGAAAACAAACCGCAAGGGTCGACGGGAGTTGTAGTCTTAGAGGGCCTAGTCGACGTAGCACTGCGTACGCGTGTGGACTACGACTCCCTGCGGGCGCTGCGCTCGCCGCGCGGCATGCTGGGATTGCTGCGCCCGCGCCGCATGGCTGCCGGGCTGCGTCCCACCGGCGGGGGAAGTGGCACCGCCTGGGCCGTCACCGCCAGGAGCCAGAGGAGGCGGCGGGAACCTTGTAAAGCTCAGTGGGGATGAGCGTGAGGTCACAGCGGTCAGAAAACGCGTCTCCCGACGCTGTTTAGTTTCTCCCTAAGTGACCCGGTTAATGGGATCAAGAGCACCTTGGTGAAGCTTGCGGGTGACACCAAGTTGAGAGGGGAGGTTGATTCTCCAGAGGGAAGAGCCGCCCTCTGGGAAGTCCCGGACAGGCTGAAAGAGAGGCTAGCAGGAGCCTTCTAAAGTTCAGTGTGGGGATGTCTGACCCCGGAGTGCAACTCGGCCTGGATTCTACCTGCCTTGGGAGCAGCCATGTGGAGAAGGGCCTGGTAGACAACAGGTTCAACAGGAGCAAGCAGGGCAGTGTGGCAGCAAGGGAGGCCAAGAGGATGCTGGGGTGCACGTGCACTCACACCTCTGAAAGTTGGCTGTATCGAGGGCATCTGGAGCAGTGGGACCAGCAGGGTGAGGGAGGGGATCCTGCTCCGCTCTGGAGAGACCCCACCTGGAGCCCTGTGTCCTGTTCTGGAATCCCAGCGTAAGGAGGACAGGAAATCCTTGGAACAGGTCCAGAAGAGGCCAGAGAGAGAATACGAGGGCTGAAGTACCTCCCATAGGAGGCATGGCTGAGAGAGTTGGGGTTCTTCAGCCTAGAGAAGAGAAGGCTCTGGGGAGACCTTAGAGCAGCTTCAGTATTGAAAGGGGCTCCAGGAAAGCTGGGAATGAGCTTACGAAGTCACCGAGCTCTGCCAGTGCTTACAAATTAGGAACCAAAAAAGGGGACCTTTTGATAGATGCAATAAATCTTATTGATTTTATTTCAAGATCACTTTACATTCCTAGACAAAAGAGATGATACAAATAAATAGAAGCTGTAAAACTATGGACAGAACTATTGACAGGTTCTTTGCCTACAGATCGCCTAGGGGAAGGTGGAGATTGCTGTGAGTTCTCCTGTGGATAGGAGAGCCTCGGGCACTTTGCTTCTGAAGGACAGAGGGGCTGGAGATGGTAAACGCCAGGAGCATGGAGTTATCCCACCACTGCACAACAGGGCAGACAGGACCAGGGCTCTCAGTTGGCTTCTGTTTCACAGCTGTTTATGGCTTTTACAGGTCATGTTTTCCAATTCATGTTGCTCCTGTGTGCGCACAGGAGTTGCACCGAGACGTGCAAAGCCTGGTGTGCGTTAACCGCTGCAGACAGAAGGAGGACGGATCCGGATGGACAGGCAAGTGCTGTCTGTTCGGTGGAGGCAGCCTCAACACCTAAACAAACAAGCCCAATCTGATCTGTAGAATGGAGCAGCACAGCCCAGAACACCGTGCCAGAGGTTTGCGTGTCAGAAGGTTCAAGCAGCATGCAGATACTTATAAAAGGCAGTGGACCCATATTAAGGATGTTAAGAAAGTGCTGTTGTTCCCGTGCAGCACACGGTGCTTGCTTCCAGGGCTGACTTTTGCTCCTCTTCAAACAAAGATCCATTACACAGATCACAGCAAAGACCAGAAGGATGTTAAACATTCCTGTCACAACACAGACTGAGACCCATTCCAGGCATCGAGGTCCATTCCAGGCATCGGCTGGATTTCCCATCGTTGGCTGTTCACCTGCAGGATGCCCAGATGGTGCAGGTAACACCCAGATTGGGGCAAATGCAGCAGGAATGCATCTTAGAAACTTCAACCCAGAGCTCGGCATGTTTTGTACGGCTTCAGACAATGCATTTTGTCTTAATATCAGTGCCACCGAGTCTCTGGTTGGGGGTGAGCCCATGGGAATGAGGAGCTAAAAGTTTCTGTAAGAATCCAAGCTTCCTGTAACCACACCAACCCTGCCCTCAGCCACAGCTCCAGTCTAAATGCAGTGCCTAAATCCACGGTTTTATTCTGTTTCCACCTGACTGAACTTCTTTCACCTTGTAACAAACTTCTACGGTATTAAAAGCAGAGCCTTCTGGACACTTTAACCAGCCAGCTTGCCAGCAGCCCAGCGAGAACAGCTCCTGCTACAGGGGGTGCTCCCTGCATGCAAGTTCCGTACAGAATTCCCTATGGAACAGCAGCAACTGAGTTAAAATGTGCGTGTGTGCAGACACAGATGTGCCTGCGTATGCATTGCGCATAGAACAAGAGTGTAGGTGGGTTTACACAGACATGGTTACAGGTCTTGCGTCTGCTTTAGGTTTCGGCCTCCCTCTTGTTTCATTTCTGTTCTCTGAGCGCTGGCACCACATACAATAATTCAAAACACCAAAGCATAGAAGGTTATGTGCTAGAGGGAGGAGAAGGGAGAGGTGATGTATTATGCAACAAGAGCTGGTTAAAAGGCTCTGTACATCCAACAGTTCTCGATAAAAAGGAAGATTATGCCAGGTTTCCATTGAAGAACTCTGTCAGGTGCTCACTCTCTCCATTATAAGCAAACACCGTTTTCCTCCACCAAAACTAATACCTGTATGTGTAAATACACATCAATCTGTGGTGCAGGAAAGCACTTGGAGCAGCCGAGCTTCCTCAGCAGCTGGCTCACCCGGGCACCGTGCCCGCAGGATGCGGGTGAGCTGTGCCAGGCAGCTGACTCCCTCTGCTCCCGAGGCCAGAGGGAATGGTGGGTCAGACGGAATGGAAGTCCCTGGCCCGCACCTAGTCCCACAGTGCATGAGCACACAAGGCATGATCCACACAGCAGAGCATTTCTAAGCCCAGACAAGTCCTCATAAACCCACAGACTCTGGGGGAGTCGTCGGGGAGGGAGGGGAAATGGGTAAAAAACATTCCCAGAATGACAGCCAACAGCAACCAGAAAAGTAACATCCCAAGTCTCGATACGCAGTAAACTAAAAGGTATGGATGAGCTGAGAGACACTAGACAGGGACACCAGGCTCTCCTCAGCATGGCAGTTCCGCCTCCCGCCACGCGAGCTGCAGTGCTGCAGGAACCTGCTTCCATCACAGGGCTGCTCTGCAGACAGCATCAAATGCAGGAGCTCTTCCTCCCTTGTTTCCAAAGTAAAACCCCTGGAATTGGTACCAGATTCCATTTCCTAGGCTTGGTTACACGTGGTTTTACTCCCAGTGGGCTCTATGGAGAAGTTGCAGGGAAAGCTTCTAACGTAGAACAGGGGAGGCACAAAAGGCACTGGATGCCAAACCGCCTTAGGTGCCAAAGGAAGAGATGATGTTTATGGGAAGGGTGTGCAGAGACAGCTCCACCTTTCGGCACTTGAACCTCCCCAGTTAGGGGGGGAGCAGCACCAACCCTGGAAGCCTGGCGGGAAGAGAGCTCCAAGCAATGCTACACTGCCCACTGGCACTGGGAGATGGAAGAAAATGGCCACAGGCCACCCCACAGTTCAAAGGCTTCGTACGGACACTGGCTTGAAAGGCCAGGGGTGAAGATGGAGCAAGAGAAAGAAAGCTGGCACTGGTGTGCAGAGGTATCTGTGGACGGACAAGGTGGTTCCTGCTGGAAGGGGTGAGGCCTGTGGGAGGTCAGTTTAGCGGAGCTCCTATGCCTGTAAACAAGGGAATGACTTGAGTTTCTATTGCTTTCTCTCTAGAGCGCAACGTTGCTTTCAAGGCCCCTCTCTGTCCCACAGCTCTGCAGGGAGGCCCCATCCTGCTTTGGACCAGCTCTTAACCCCAAATGATGACACCTGTCTGTCAAGCAGGAAGAGGAGAAACAATGCAGCTAGTCAAGCTGGATCAGATCCTCTGCTTTTGAGCCTCATTGGGTTCTCACCGTAGAGCTCTGAAGCAGTGGTTCTGTTGAGATGACTTTCAACTCTGTCTTCTTGTTGCCCAGCAGCAAGAAAGTCCAGTGCAGCAGAAGGGCGAGTGTGGAAGGAGAGGCGGCAATGCTGCGAGGTGGTCCCCATGCTTCCCATTGCTTCTAACACACTGTAACGTACCTCATGCATGTCTGAGTTCCTAACTAAAGTCTGTTTCCCACAGAGGTCCAACGCTGAACTGTGAGCAGGGGTATTCCCATGGCTCAGCGCCCCTGGATCGGCACCCGTCCATGAAACAGCAGCAGCCATCTCCAGGGGAAGGGGCTGGAGCTGGTGGGATTTCTCTCTGTGGGTGTTTTCTTGGCTCTGCTCTCAGAAGGCAATGGCTGTGGGCACCCCGGAGAGGAACGGCTGGGTTTACTTTGGAACCAGCCCTCGGGACTGCGGGTAGAGCTGGGAACTGTGGGTGCTTGCCGAAGAGGATGCCCCCGATTTCCGTCCAGTTTTAGGCCTAAAGAAGCAAAACCAAAAAAATTAAGCTCAAAGCCTCAGCCGTGTTGCTGTCATTCATCAAGCTCAGCCTTCCAAAAGGTGGTTTTTAACTGAGTTTACTCTCTAACCAGTCTCTGCTTTCTCTTCTTTGCTGTGCTGCTTTGTCTTTGTTTACAGCCACACTCACCTTAACTCCACTGCTGAGGATGCCAACAGAGCAGCAGTGCTGGCACCGCTGCTGTTGGCCAGTGCACTCACTCCGAGCCCACTCACCTGGGTTTGGATTTTTTGTTTAAGGTGCTCTCAAAGCTTGAAGCATCTACTTGGATCTCATCTTCATCCTGCAGAGCCGCTTCTAGAGCTGCCTGAACTTTGGGGGCAATGGCCGGGCCCTCGTAGTCTCTTGTTGTCCGGCTGGGCATGTCAAGTTCCAGTAATACAATGTTCTCTGCCTGAGACAAAGAAAGCACAGTCCAGGTCTGCCTGTTTTCACACAAATTGTTTCTTTCCCCTCCAGAAGCTCATTCTGAAGCGCTTTACGGATCTATGCAGGGCACTGAGCAAATTCACAGCCCAAATAACTACCAATCCACTGAAGTACACATTCCCCTGATCAGCAGGCTGAACACATGAAGATTGGAACCAGATGTGGACCTACCCTGTACCGAGCCTCCGGACGGATCATCATGGACGTCCTGGCATGTTGGCTCAGCGGCCTTTTGTATCCCACAGCAGACACCGGCCTCTTCATCATCTGCTGGTTGCTAGAGAAAAAGGGATACTCGGTCTGTGACTTTAACACCAGAGGCTTCCCTGGTTGCTCATGAGCTAAAACACCTGCCAGTTCCACACAGAAACACGTTCCAGAGAGCAGAAACGACCTGGGCTGCAGCTGTAGGGACAGCTCTCTACCCAGAGACAACAATGAGACTGTTGCCTTGTGCTGCCTGCTTGAGGAAAGAGCCTCAAGTTGCACCAAGGCAGGTTTAGATTAGATATATGAGGAAACGTTTCTTTACTGAAAGAGTGGTGAAGCCCTGGCAGAGGCTGCCCAGGGCAGTGGCAAAGTCCCCATCCCTGTAGGGGCTAAAAAAGCATGTGGATGTGGCACTTGGGGATACAATTTAGAGGGCACAGTGGGTTGGGCTGACGGTTGGACTTGATAACCTTGGAGGTCTTTTCCGACCCAAATGATTCTGTGATTCCAAGATTCCCTCCATGAAGGGAAGGGTTTCTGCACATTTTTACTGCTCAGACTGCAGGTGCGCTCAGCTGCATCCAAATATATCTGCTGCACAGAATTCTCTGTGTAGAGTCGGGATTGAGCCATAGCTTTTGTAATAATAGGTAATATTTTTGAGAGCTTTCCTATCTAAAACATGATGGAATTTGCTGCTATTTTAATGGCAAACGAACTGTTACATATATTTTCCATGTAATTATTTGGCTCATCTAGAAGAAAAAACCTCATCATCCAAGCATACCCCTGTCTGGACGTTCCCGTTTTATTCAGCCTACTATGAGGAATATAATTTTTTATGTTACTGTGCAGCAAGAAGCTACGAACTCTGGAAGGCCAGATTAAATCTCAGTTCAATCTCTCTTTTGGGGTGCAGAATCCCAGACTTGTTTAGGTTGGAAAAAATCTGTAAGGTCATCAAGCCCAACCATAAACCCAGCACTGCCAGCACCATTGAACCCTGTGTCCAAGCACCATATCCACACGACTTCAGGGATCAGGGACTCCACTGCTGCCCTGAGCAGCTTCTGCCAGTGCTCAGCAGCCCTTTCCATGAGGGAATATTTCCTAACATTCAGCCCAACCCCACCCCTGGTTCAACTTGAGGCTGTTTCCTCTCCTACCCGTTATCACTTGGGAGAAAAGCCCAGCATCCACCTCACCACAACCTCCTTTCCGGACACTGCAGAAAGCAATGAGGTCTCTCCTCAGCCTCCTTTTCTTCAGGCTAAACAGGTGTAGGTCCCTCATCCCCTGGGCTGCAGACCATTCCCCAGCTTCGTTCCCTTCTCTGGACACACTCCAGCCCCTCGATGTCTTTCCTGGGCCGCAGACCATTCCCCAGCTTCGTTCCCTTCTCTGGACACACTCCAGCCCCTCGATGTCTTTCCTGGGCCGCAGACCATTCCCCAGCTTCATTCCCTTCACTGGACACACTCCAGCCCCTCGATGTCTTTCCTGGAGTGAGGGGCACAAAACTGAACTGAGGACTCAAAGTGCAACCTCACCAGTGCCGAGTGCAGGAGGGCAATCCCTGCCTGGCTCCTGCTGGCCACACCATGGCTGATCCAAGCCAGCAGGCTGTTGGCCACCTGGGCCACTGCTGGGTACCCTGTTCCTGACAGTTGGAGGGGTTTTTGTAATTGCATCCCAAGAACAGAGGAGAGGCACACTCACTCCAGACGGGTTATGGGATGCAGCTTCCACTGGTCCTCCTCTTCATCAAAGAATGATCTGTTCATGATCTTATTCTTTTCTTCCAAGGGAATAAAATTTTCAATAATCAGGTGCCTACGTGCAAGCATAGAAATGGGAAATACACAAGGAACATCATTAACAGATAACTTCCTCCACTGGCTGAATACAGCCCTGGGAAAGCCAGAATGTTTTCATTTTCTCCTGTTTAAGTCTTGTTCCACAAGGAGTCCCTCCCCTCATTCCCACCCAAAGGAACCACCTCTGTTACAGAGAACAGCAGGTAACAAAAGGACGGGCCTTACTTCAACTTCAGTTCCCTGGTGAGTTCATTCTGTGTCTGTTCCAGTTCCTGGCGCTCCTTGATGTGCTCTTCTTGGAGATCGTGGATTTCTGCCTTCACAGCTTGCAGCTTGGAAAATAACTGGAACACACCACAAGAAGTCACTCCTTGCCAAAGCTCCTTTCACACGCAAGTGCATTTTATTCCTTATCCCCCCCAGAGAGTGAACCGTTGCCTCGTTACCTTTTTGAGTTTTTTGGTCTTTATGTCCACCTCCTGCTGCAGAGAACTATAGGTCTCCTTCAGCTCTAGTGTCTCCTCATCCCGACTTTCCATCTGTTGCTGAATTTCTCGCTCCCGACGTTTCTGAGGAAGGTGAGGCACAGTATTAGAGCCTACAACTGCACTGCATCTGCAGGCTGATGGACACAAAACCAGCACTCGGAGAGGTTTTACATCCCAGGCTTCCAGTGCTTCCTACCTCTCGCCTCAGGAGCACTGGAAGTGTTAACTCCTCTTTCTCCTTATCTTGCTGCTAAAATTGGGTAGTGTGAAGCTCAAGCTTCATTAAAGGACTCAAGTGTCACATTTAGATTGTTTAATTGTAAACAAACTGGTCATCCTTGGCACAGGGAAGGACACGGATCTGTGGGAGCGAGTCTAGAGGAGGCCACAGAGATTATCCTAGGGCTGGAAAACCCCCTGTATGAGCACCAGCAGAAAACACAGAGACCAAATTTTTAGCCCACAGTATGACCCCCCTGCCTTGAGCTCATGGCTGAGCTGTGACCCTCTGCTGTCTTCCTACTATTTCATCACTTACAGCTCTAATCAAGAGAGGACACAAGTCATTAACATCCAAAGCTGTAAGAAAACCATTCTAAACTTTCTATACCTATCTCATACAGTGCCAGACAGGACACAAGCTTTCCCTCTCCTTTTGAGATCGGTGGTTGCCATTACACCGATTTTAGGGTTAAACGTGGGCGCGTTTTCTTTTGTTTCTCCCAGTACAATGTTCAATAGAAGTTCTGCAGCCAGGCTGCTTCTCCCGAATAACAAACATTCTTCATTGTACCTGCTCTGCGATTTCCTGCCGCTTCTGTTCCAGGATTTTCTGCTGTTCGTTTGTGTGATCCACAATATTTTTCCCTCCCACCAGAAGCTTGCTTTCCATAGCCTGAAAGGAAAAAAACAAGGTCAGAAGGTTCTCTCAGTGATAATTTCATCCCACCTCATCTGACTTTTCCAGAACATGACTCTCTCTCCTATGGATACAACCTCCCCTGATTTAACTTTCCCTTTCAAATCTGCTGCTACAAGAATTCCTGATTCTTGACATTTCTATAAAAGGGTGGGATTAATGAAACAGTTACTCGCGCAGGATAAAGACTAGCTACAAGGTGTGGCAAAGCTGGAGAACCAACACACGTTCTCCTGTTATCAACCTGTGATGAGTGGAAGTTTTTCTGTGGGACAGCAAAGCTGTATTGCCTCACCTTGTCACTCTGAATGCTGCAGATGCCACCGGATCAGCACATCAGAGAAATCAAACGATTCATGAACATCTAAATACACAATTAATGGTGGAAACAAAAGGAATTTCGAATCCAGTCTGGAAATGGTTTACATAAAATCCAAACACAAATCACTCTCCTGGATTGAAAGACCTTTCCCAACTGGGAAACCTGCTCTTCTCCCCGCAGCCTAAGTAAACTCCTTTCAAAAAGTACAGCAAGGAAGAATTCTACCTTGATTTTGGCACTCAGCATTTCTGTTGCTTCCTTCTCTCGCCTCAGGTCCTCCATTTTCTTCTCCTTCTCTTTCAGCAGCCTCATCTTTTCTTCTGCCACCAAGCTGTGATCCTCAACTATGGCTTTCTTCTCAATCTCCAGCTTCTCTTGCTGTTCCCTCCAATAGTCGTCTTTGTCTTCTCCTTCATCCTCCCCCTCCTCAGTGTCCTCCTCCTCCTCCCCACCATCTCTCCTCCTTTCCCTCCTCTTTCTTTTGCCGATATTTCGTTTTTCCAGCTGTGCCTTGAGTCGCGCAATCTCTTCCTGGAATTCCCGTAGCAGAGCATCCTTAGGGTCCTCGTTCACTCGCGGCTTGTTCTTGATATTCTTGGCACGATTGGCGTATCGCAGCGTTGTCAGAGTCTCCTCTACGTTGTAGGAGGCAGGGCCGATGTTGGCCACCATCACAGTTTTGGCATTGCCGCCTAAAGAGTCTTGAAGCAGTCTCGTCAGCTTAGAGTCCCGGTATGGAATGTGGGTGCTTTTGCCATCTACGAGGGCAGAGATAACGTTGCCCAAAGCCGAGAGGGAGAGATTGATTTTAGTAGCTTCCTTCAGCCTCTCCCCCTGTGCTCCAGTCTTGGCCTGGCGCTCGCTGCCCGCGAGGTCGACCAGGTTGAGTTTCCCAACACGGATGTGGTTCTCTCCGTCCAGTCCTAACTCGCTGCATTCAATAGTGATCACAAAAATGGCGTGGGAGCGAGAGCTGTGTTCGTTCATGTTGGTGGCACCGACAGAGCGGTTTTGGTTTCCCACATTCATGACGTGCTCAATCTCTTTGACGCTTTTTGTAACAAAGGAGGACAAATCCTTAACATACACACCTGTGTCCGGCCTCTCCTTTAACTCCAGCCGCTTGGACTGATCCTTGGACAGCAAGTCTCTGATCTCCTCTTGGTAGATCTCTAGGTAAGAAGCTCTAACCAGGTATTGCTGATTCTGGGATCGAGAGATGTGGGTGAAGATGTGATCGAACGAATTGGGGATGACCCCTCTTTTTTCAGGATCGCCACGCACCCCTTCCATCGTATATGTCTTCCCTGTCCCAGTCTGCCCGTAGGCAAAGATCGTCCCGTTAAACCCTTGCAGAACAGAGTCCACAAGAGGCCTGAAAGTCTCATCATAGAGTTCCACCTGTTTGGAATTCCAGTCATACACAGCATCAAAGGTGAACATCTTGGGCAGTTCGTGAGCCGTTCCCCGCGGGTTCTTCACCGAGACCTGCCCGAGCTTGACGTCCACATTGACGACTTTCTCATATGAAGCTGTCTTCTCTTTGCTGTTCATCGGCCGGCACCGCACCACCACCCTCACGGACTCGGAGCTCTTCAGCTTCGACATGGCAGCAGCTCTGCAGCCGGTAGGATGCGAGTGACAGATGATCCCCTGCTAGGAACCTAAAACAGAAACCCAGAAGGAAGAGGTGAAGGCAGCTTTCTGCAGGTGACAGTTCTTCACAAAAGCCGGTGACTCAACCCATCTATTCAAGCAGCATTTTGCCCAACTTAGAATCATAGAACAACCAGGTTGGAAAAGACCCACCAGATCATCAAGTCCAACCGTAGTCACCCCATTCCCTTCTGTCCCCACTGCTTTGGGGCTCAACTCCAGCCTCCCCAGTCACCCCATTCCCTCCCCAGTCACCCTGGGGCTCAGCTCCAGGAACTCCGCAACTCCTCTCTCTCCCCATCATTTTGGGGCTCAGCTCCAGCAATCCCAGTAACTCCATTTCCGTCCCTCCCCACCGCTTTGGGGCTCAACTCCAGCCTCCCCAGTCACCCCATTCCCTCCCCAGTCACCTCATTCCCTCCCCATCACCTTGGGGCTCAGCTCCAGGAACCCCAGAATCCCTTTCCCCTCCCTTCCCACCTCTGCCCTGCGCTGGGTCAGTGATTTCAAACGAAGAATAAAAACGATGCACAACATGAAAACAGCCTGTCCTGGGATGGAGTGACCTTCCACAGCTTCCCCATCAAAGACTCTAACTTCTACAAACTCTGCTGCAAAACACCTTCCTCAAATGACATCTTTACCCCTGGCAGAGATCACTGCCTGGACACACAAATAATCACAATGCTTTTGAAACTATTTATAAATATAATCCTTTGCCACTGGTTTGATTGGCAGTCAGGCTTTTTGTTTTAAATCTCACAATTTGAAAATCTAGCAGCGCTTTGCTCCCCCTGCCGCCCTGAGAGGCTCCTGAGAGGGGATCAGTCGGGTGATCCGATTAAGGGGTTTTTGAATTGATGACTCTGTGCACCTTGAACCCTGAGTTCAGTTTTGGGTCCTCACTCCAAGGACACTGAGAGGCTGGAGCGCGTCTGGAGAAAGGAACAGAGCTGGGGAAGGGTCTGGAGCCCACGGGGGTTCTAGGAGCAGCTGAGCGCCCTGAGGCTGCTTAGGCTGGAGGAGGCTGAGGGGAGACCTCATCGCTCTCTGCAGCTCCGATAAAGGAGGTTGTGTTGAGGTGGATGCTGAGCTCTTCTCCCAAGCGAGAAAGGGTAGGATGAGAGGAAACGGCCTCGCATTGCGCCAGGGGAGGGTTAGATGGGATATCAGGAAATATTCCTTCCCCAATGGTGTTCTCAGGCCCTGGCAGGCGCTGCCCAGGGTGGCAGGGCCGTCCCCGTCCCTGGAGGGTTTACAGACCGTGTGGATGTGGAGCTCGGGGACAGGCTTCGGCCGCCTTAACGGCTGTTTCCCCGCCGTTCCAGCCCCTCGTGCCCCGGCTCGTACCTCCCCGCTCGGCCCCGCTCCCTGCGCCCCCCTGTCCGGCCTCCGCCGCTCGGGGCGGGCCGGGCCGCGCTCACCTGCGCCGTCACCATGGAGCCCCGGCCGGCCCCGCCCGCGCGCCGGAAGCGCTCTCAGGCAGTGACGCACTTCCTTGGCAACGCGCGCGCCCGGCAGCGATTCCCTAGCAACGGGAGGGACCTGGGGCCGAGAGGCTTCAACGAGGCAGACGAAGCGCGCTCAGAGCCCAGAGACCAACCGAGTCCCGAGGGGCACCCACAGCTTGGGACCCGCAAGGAGGGAGGAGATTCTGCCCCTCTGCTCCACTCTGAATCCCCACCTGGACCTCTGCGTCCAGTTCATAGAATCATAGAACAACCAGGTTGGAAGAGACCCATCGGATCATCGAGTCCAACCATTCCTATCAACCACTAAACCATGTTCCTCAGGACCTCATCTACCCGTGCCTTAAACACCTCCAGGGAAGGTGAATCAACCACCTCCCTGGGCAGCCTGTTCCAATGCCCAATGACCCTTTCTGTGAAAAACTTCCTCCTAATCTCTAGCCTAAATCTCCCCTGGCGGAGCTTGAGGCCATTCCCTCTTGTCCTTCAGCCCTCAGCACAAGGAGGACGTGGAGCTGTTGGAGCAAGGGCAGAGGCGGCCACAGAGGTGATCCGAGGGCTGGATCACGTCCTATACGAGGCCAGACTGAGAGAACTAAGGTTGTTCAGCCTGGAGAAGAGAAGGCTGTGGGGAGACCCTAGAGCAGCTCCCAGTCCTGAAAAGGGCTCCAGGAAAGCTGGAGAAGGGCTCTGGATCATGAAGGGCAGGGGTGGGATGAGGGGAATGTTTTTCAACTGAAAGAGAGGAGATTGAGGTGAGATCTTTGGGAGAAATATTTTCCTTTGAGGGTGGGGAGGCCTCAGGTTACCCAGAGCAGTGGCAGCTGCACTGAGTCTGGAGGTTTCAAGGGCAGGTTGGATGGAGCTTGGAGCCCCTGATCCAGTGGGAGGTGTCCCTGCCCATGGCAAGGGGGAAAACTGGGTGGGCTTTGAGGACCCTTCAAACCTAAACCAGGATTCCACGATGGGACCAAAGCTCCCCCCGCAGACTCCAAAGTGCCAGTTTGACCTCTGGTGATTCCAAGGAAGGGCCAGGTTGGGGAAGGCACCGGCTTCATGGGAGGATCAGCATGGAACACAGCAAAGGAAGAAGGAATTTAGGTTTAACAGGAGTGAATACAAAAGCAAGGGTTTATTATTACAAAAATACCTATTTTTATATATAAAAAAAAGACAAAGGTCTTCCTGATAGGAGCTAGAGAGGCTGCCTGGTCCATGGTGAGGTGAGGCAGCCCTGGCAGCACCATCCATGATTCAACAAGGAAAACAAAGCAAGAGCCTTTGCCACCCTGGCACTCAGTCAGCCCTCCTCTGCTCAATCCTGAGCCTTCAAACTCCTCCAAGGCTCAGCAGCTTCCAAAGAGCCAAAAAATCCACCACCAAATAACACTGGGAGTTATAGCCCTGCAAATGCCCTGAGATAATATGGTGTGGAGACCGTGTTGTGGTTAAGAGCGTAGTGAGGCACCAGAGGCAGCTGGTCCTGGTACCACAGCTTTGCCTGAGCAGTGTTTTGGCACGAGAACAGCTGGCTCTGCCCTCAGGCTCTGGACAAAAGATGAAGTCATGAGTGGCTCTGAGAGGTGCAGGGTGGGCTAAACCTTGCCCAGTCAGGACTAGTAACATTTCCAGCACCGGAGTGCACCGCGCCAGGCCCAGGAGTTGGGCTGCAGATTCATCGTCCACAAAGTCTCGAACTGGGACCCCTTGGACAGGAGCAGTTGGCAGAGAGGTCCTCACAGAGCACAAAAGCATTTAACACGGACACCAGCCCAGCTTTGGCTGCTGGCACCGCCCTGGCTCAAACCCACTCCCATCCCCATCACAGACCTGTCCTCACACCAACAGCCCCAGCTCCAGCACCATCCCCTCTGCAGTCCTGCCGATGGCTTCCCCAGCCCCACAAACGGCTGAGGCGATAAAACACAGCCCCACTCTGCTTCTCCAGGGCCGCTGGGGACCTGGACGTTCCGCTGCAAAGTGGGTGGCATCATTTTGGCAGGGAAGGGGACGGAGGCACAGGGCTGACAGTGCCCAGCAAGGCAACAGCAGCCAAACCCACACCTTCCCAGTTGGTACAGAGCTGTTCCTTGAGCTCCTGTTCAGTCAGTGGAATATTCCTGACCACACTCTACACTTACGGTCAGTTTTGGACAAGGAGCTTCCTAACATCTCCAGGTAACATTTGAATTTAACAGAAAAAATCTGGAGAAGAGGAGATCCAAGCAGCTGCTTCCTCAGGATATGGGCAAACCCCAGTGAGAGCACAGAGCTACACAAACTACACCTTAAGAACCAGACAGGGCCTGGAGCTTCCTACAGACTAAGGATTTAAAGTCTCTTTCTGGTCTGTCTCCCGCTGGAAACACAGGAGGAGTTGGTCAGAGCAGCCCTGCAGTGCCCGAGAGGCAGGAGAGCGCTGCCAGCAGCGAGGGATTCCTTGTGAGGCACCGGGCTCAGAGCCCTGCGATCCACAGAGCCTGCGCGGTCAGAATTCATCCCGCAGTCTCGGTGGGTGATCCATCCCGAAGAACGAGGAAGGTTTTCCATGCACGTCACGCTCTCTTTTCACAAAGGCAGTAAAGGAAGAAACGCAGTTCCCAATGAAGTGATCGGCCTGGCCAAGGATGTACAAATCCACCTGTGGTACTTCCGGCTGCAGGCTGACCACCTTCACCTGCGGAGGAAGGAGGGAAACGGATCAATCTGGTCATGTCCTATTACAAACCAAATGCCTCAGCACGATAGCAGAAATGGGAACACAAAACAAAAAAGAGAGTGGGTTCTGCCTTGAATCACTCGGTAACTCATTCAGGAATACATAAATGTCAAAACCTTTCTGAAAATCGCTTTGGTTTAACTCATTCCAGTCTTTTTTGAGGAGAAATTCACTGCTGAGCAAGATAATCCTCTTCAGCCTCCAGGAAAGGATGAGGCTCATGGCACAATTCCTACTTTGATAAGCACAACCCACTTTGAGGTGCTCATATTTGCCTGTGAATAACAGATCCCACTGCCGCCCACAGGCCGAAGCGAGCCAGAAACCAAGGAAGCTCCATGGTCCAGCAGCAAGACAGAAGCCAAGGAAGTTCTCTATTAACACACTCCAACCCAAAGGAGGTCTTGGGAGACTCACCTTTCCCTGGAAGAACTGCTTTATTTCCTCTGTGTAGGGCTCTGAATCCGTAGCGATGTAAACAGATTTGGCATCTGTCTTTCCCACCCAGAGCCTGAGGGCGCGCTGGATCTCCGGGAGGCCTGGCAGGCACATGTCCATGGTGAGCGGAGCAGCTGTGTTCCGGTCGTAGCCCACGCACTGCGGCGACGCCATGAAGTGCGGCCCAGCCGTCCCGTCCTTCAGCATATTGCAGGCATTTTTCTATGGAAAGAGGAAATACTGTGTTAGGATGGCAACAGCATCAGGAATCCCACATCTCCCATCCCTGCCTCTGCCAGACTGTGAGGAAGAGGAATCCCAATGGAATTCCTAACACTCAGTGAGTTTTTGAAGACTGGCAGGGTCCGGCTGCTGCCCTGGAACAGCACCTTCCACACCAACCACACAGCTGACAGTAACCAGCGCTGCCCAGGAGCTGTACCCAGTCAGAGCCGATCCGCAGGTGGATTCCTACGTAGGGTCGGAGCAGCAGAGAATGGATATAGGCTTCTCCTTTCTTCACCATTCCCTCAGACCACACCATGTATTTCTGGAGGGGCCGGTGCTCCTCTAGGACTGGGAACTGTGCCGGAGCTCCAGGTAAGGCGAGCACAGGGTGCTCCGATGGTGGAAACCTACAGAAAAACACCCAGCAGACCAGCATGTGACAAAACCTTGTCGGCTTCATCTTGTGCAAAGACTACTATGCATGGAATTCCAGAAGAGGAGAATCACAGAATCATAGAATCACAGAACAAACAGGTTTGAAGGGACCCATCGGATCTTCTAGTCCAACCATTCCTATCAAACACTAAACCAAGTCCCTCAAGACCTCATCCACCCGTGCCTTAAACACCTCCAGGGAAGGGGAATCAACCACCTCCCTGGGCAGCCTATTCCAATGCCCAATCACCCTCTGTGTGAAGAACTTCCTCCTAATCTCCAGCCTAAATCTCCCCTGGTGGAGCTGGAGGCCATTCCCTCTTGTCCTGTCCCCTGGCACTTGGGAGAAGAGCACAGCTCCCTCCTCTCTACAACCTCCCTTCAGGTAGTTGTAGAGAGTAATGAGGTCTCCCCTCAGCCTCCTCTTCTCCAGGCTAAACACCCCCAGCTCTCTCAGCCATTCCTCATAGGGCCTGTTCTCCAGCCCCTTCACCAGCTTTGTTGCTCTTCTCTGGACTTGCTCCAGAGCCTCAACATCCTTCTTGTGGTGAGGGGCCCAGAACTGAACACAGGATTCAAGGAGCTCTGAACACCCCAATATGTGCAGCATTTGCTGCTCCACATGTGTCTTAAAAGAGTTCCCACCAGACGCTCCAGTAGGAGGATCCTGCCCAGCCAATATTTAATGGAAAAGCATTAACATTTGTGATTCTGTTGCTAACCAGCCCCTCTGAATTCCCCCCAAATGCAACAACTTTCCACAGTGACTGGCTTCAGGAGTTATTCAGTTAGTGGTCGAGGTGCTGAGGGACACGGGTTAGTCATTGATGGGAATGGTTGGACTCGATGACCCAGTGGGTCTTTCCCAACCTGTTGATTCTATGATTCTTATATTGCGGCATGCAAGTACTTTTCCATCTTGTCCGTACCTCTGGATCCAGTGGTTCGTGTATGCGGGGCTGAAGGAGATTCCTTTGAAGAGCTCGGACCGATCAAAATTCACCTGAAACTGATCCCAGAAGGGACCGAAGGGATTTCCATCCTGCGAGGAAAAGATGAAGATTCATTTGGAAAGCAGATTTTGCAGGTCCCAGAGTGCGGAGTTTGCTCCCAGAGAAAGCCGAGAGAATGCAGCCGCCTGTCTGTCACAGGCTGCTTCGCAGGAACAAGAGCCGAAGATGTCAAGGGAGACAATGGAAAGGCTGCCTTAAGGGAGCATGAGCCCCAACGCTCCAACCTGGATATAAAGGAGGGCAGGAAAACCATGGGAGAGGCCTCACAGCCAGGCTGGGCCAAGGGGACTTGGCCTAGTGACAGATCAGCTGCCCCACACTCACAACTGGTAAATCCTTTCACACCCAACGATCCTGAGCCCAAGGGCCTCCAGACTGTGGACAGTCAGGAGGCTCCTGGATAAAGTAAGACGGGGACAGCACCCAGGGGAGAACAGGAACCAGCAGAGAAAGGGAATCTACCTGGAATGCTTTAGGGTAGATAATACCTAACTGTGCAAACCAAAGCTGCCCTGAGTGAGCTGGAACAGCCGCAGGATGGACTCATGGCCATGGATCGGGAACAGCAGAGATGTGGGGCTTCTCACCTTCATGGGGCAGGTGTTCCCATCGGCGCTCCGGCGGGCAGCCACCTCAAAGCAGTACGCCACCCGCTTGCCGGGGGGCCAGTGTACGGGCGCCAGCTCCTCCATGAACTCCTCGAGCCTGAGGACACGGTGGTAGCGCAGCAGTGGCTCCAGCCTGAAGAACTCCGTGAACGGAACATGCCGCTGGGGAGAACAGCAACTGCTGGGATCACCAGGATCACGGGGCCCCCTGGGATCACTGGGCTACAGGGATCCCCAGGTTGCTGGGTTCACGGGGATCCACCAAGCAGCTAGGATCGTTGAGCTGACTGGGCTCACTGGGACTGCAGGGACCACTGGACTGGCAGAATCACTGGAATCATTGGGCTGCTGCGATCACTGAGCTGCCAGGACAGAGGGAATGGCCTCAAGCTCCACCAGTGAAGGTTCAGGCTGAACATTAGGAAAAAAATTTTCATGGAAAGGGTCATTGGGCACTGGCAGAGGCTGCCCAGGGGGAGGTGGTTGATTCACCTTCCCTGGAGGTGTTTAAGGGATGGGTGGACGAGATGCTGAGGGACATGGGTTAGTGTTTGATAGGAATGGTTGGACTCGATGGTCTGATGGGTCTTTTCCAACCTGGTGATTCTATGATTCTAGGATCACCGGGTCTGCCAGTACCACCAGGCTACTGGGATCACTGCTTATTTAGTGTTTGATGGGAATGGTTGGATTCGATGATCCAGTGGGTCTTTTCCAACCTGGTGATTCTATGATTCTAGGATCACCGGATCTGCCAGCACCACCAGGCTACTGGGCTCACTGCTCACTGGACCATCAGAATCGCGGGGATCATGGGGCTGCTGGAATCGCTGGGATCACCACCCCCCTCCTGGCCCGCGCCCCCCGCTCTCACGTTGGTGTAGGCTCGGTACTCGATCCAGGGCGGCAGGGCCAGGGTGCGGTTGACGGCTCGGGCGAAGGCCAAGGCGCCCAGGAAGTGTTCGGCCTGGTTCCCGAAGCGACCTGCGAGAGGGGCGGGATGGGGGCTCAGCCGGGGGTTACTCCGGTGGTGGTGGGGGTAGGGCTCAGGCCGCACCCCGCGGCGCCGGGGCCTCACCCATGCAGGGGCAGTACAGCAGGTACCCGGCCGCGTCCCAGGCGGGTGCCGCACCGCCCCCCGCCGCCCCCAGCAGCAGCAACACTAGGAGCGCCATGCCCACGTTCGCATCCGAGGCGGAGCGGCGCCTTCCCAGCATGCCCCGCGGCGCGGCCGCTCTAGCCGCGCTGCATCGCTACCGAAACAGCAGCAGCGACCTCTGTAGCCGGAAGCCGCCGAGGCAGAGGCGGAAGTGACGTCACTCCCAGCATGCCCCGCACAATGGGGCTGGCGGGGCCGGGGCCGCAGCCGCGCTTGGCGGGGCCCGGGGGAGCGGGGTGAGTGCGGGGCGAAGGGGCCCGGGGAAGGGAGGCGGAGGGGAAGGGGGCGGGGGGGGCCGGGCCTCTGCCCCTCCCGCCCCTCAGCGCTGCGCCACGGCAGCCCTGCCTGTCCGTCCAGTTTCCGTCACGGTACAATGTCTGTCTGTCCGTCCGTCCCGCCTCCCTCACGGTGCAGTGTCTGTCTGTCCGTCCCGTTTCCCTCACTGTGCAAACCTCGGGGCTACCGGGTTGGGGGCAACCCTCATCCCTCCCCACCCCAACCCCGGCAGCCCCGCAATTTACCCCCAACACGACCTCCCTGGGTGAAAAATACCGCTTTTTGGTAACATAAATAAATCAGCCCCGAGCTCTGTCAGTGTTCGATGCTTTCCCCAAGGTGCAAGAGAAGGGGTTTGGGTTCCTAAAGTGCAGTCTGTTGTCTTGTCAGGGAAATGAAGAGAGGAATTGGCACTCGGACAGGTGAAATGATGGATCTCTGAGCAAGCAAAGTGAAGCCTTTGCACACAGAGGGAGTGTTTCTCTGCGATGGCAGAGTGAGAGTCGGCAGGGAGCGTGCTGGAAACACACTTTGGGAAATGAAAACCTGTCAGTGTGCAGATGGGACGGTTTGTTTTGAGCCAGGCAGGAACTGTGCTGTGACCTTTCACTGCTGTTGTGCTTCACTGCGGTGCTGCTGGACCTTAATCTCATTTGCCTTCTCTCCTTCGACAACTGTCAGGGCGTCCTAGGACACACATTTAGACTTAGAAGTTGACCTGATAGGTTTGGTCTTTATTCTCATTAGAACCTGAGAATTTCAAAGAGAAGTTGATGGAATTACTCTCTACAACTACCTGAAGGGAGGTTGTAGAGAGGAGGGAGCTGGGCTCTTCTCCCAAGTGACAGGGAACAGGACAAAAGGGAATGGCCTCAAGCTCCGCCAGGGGAGATTTAGGCTGGAGATTAGGAGGAAGGTTTTCCCAGAAAGGGTCATTGGGCTTTGGAATAGGCTGCCCAGGGAGGTGGTTGATTCCCCTTCCCTGGAGGTGTTTAAGGCACGGGTAGATGAGGTCTTGAGGGACTCGGTTTAGTGTTTGATAGGAATGGTTGGACTAGAAGACCCGACGGGTCCCTTCCAACCTGGTTGTTCTATGATTCTATGAATTTTACCGTGATCACTTACAGTGCGGGATGTATCTTTGTAGTAAGGTTTTTGCGCTGTAGGCAATGGGTGATTTATGCCAAATTCAAGCTCTGCCTTCTTGCAGGTAGCACTGGAGCTGGCACGGAGGGCCGAGCTGGTTCAGGGGGAAAGCAGCAGCTGCCTGGCAAAAGTGGCAGAGGCTCCCAGAATGCATGTGCAGCTCTGAAGCAGGAGGTAGAGAGTATTTACCTTTCCCGGCACCCATCTTGTACCAAGGTGGGATGTTCATGACTTAGATATAGACAGAACACGACTGCTGGGAAGCTCTGGACTCTGTGTCCCAAGGGGCTGGTGCAGCCCTGGCATCACCCAGGGCAGTACCAGAGTGGCCCCTCAGCAGCTCTCCTCCCTCGATGTTCTGCTCCAGCCAAGTAGATTCCATCCGCGTAAAATTGTTCTATTCTTGAGGGGCATTTCCAAACCTTGTAGCCACACATTTGATTGGAGTTGTCCCATTTCCCGGCATTTTCCCTCATGAGAACCAGAGGTGCAAGTACTGGGGGGTTACGGTTGTTGTTTTGGCTGCTTGCAACGTTCAGCCGTGCCCTTTCCTCACTGGGGCTGGTTGGCTCCCGCGCAGTTGCACATCCTGCCCACAATCAGCACTCGCGTTGATGCACAGGCAGGAAGTTTCTCCTCTGAAGCAATCATGGAGTGAGAAAGAGCTTGAGGGTTTGGTGCTATTTTAAGAAGAGCTTCTCAGACAGTTGCAATCGGTGAAAGAGATTTCTGCGGTCTGTATTTTGGCTGTTTACCTGTTTAGGTGTTGGTGGAGCCATATAGAAATGCAGGGCTTTGCCAACAAGAGAAACAACTCAAGGGCAACCTGCTAAGAGAGGTTAGCGTAGATTTTCATCATCCCAAAGCCCACGGAACTTACAGGAGGTGTTCTTTGTTGAACAGGAAACTCAGGTTCCATTACCAATATATGAGAGTGTAAAAGAAAAACCTGATTAAAAATGTCTCATTACTGTAGCAGACAGGCTAGGGAGGCTTTGCAAAGGGACCTAAACAGGCTGGACCGCTGGGCAGAGTCTGATGGCATGAGGTTTAACACGGCCAAATGCCGGGTCCTGCACTTGGGGCACAACAACCCTATGCAGAGCTACAGACTGGGAGAAGTCTGGCTGGAAAACTGCCAGGAGGAGAGGGACCTGGGGATGTTGGTCGACAACTGACTGAACATGAGCCAGCAGTGTGCCCAGGTGGCCAAGAAGGCCAATGGCATCCTGGCTTGTATCAGAAATGGTGTGACCAGCAGGTCCAGGGAGGTGATTTTCCCTCTGTACTCAACACTGGTGAGGCCGCTCCTTGAATCCTGTGTTCAGTTCTGGGCCCCTCACCACAAGAAGGGTGTTGAGGCTCTGGAGCAAGTCCAGAGAAGAGCAACAAAGCTGGTGAAGGGGCTGGAGAACAGGCCTGATGAGGAGCGGCTGAGAGAGCTGGGGGTGTTTAGCCTAGAGAAGAGGAGGCTGAGAGGAGACCTCATTGCTCTCTACAACTACCTGAAGGGAGGTTGTAGAGAAGAGGGAGCTGGGCTCTTCTGCCAAGTGACAGGGGACAGGACAAGAGGGAATGGCCTCAAGCTCTGCTAGGGGAGATTTAGGCTGGAGATTAGGACGAAATTTTTCACGGAAAGGGTGATTGGGCATTGGAATAGGCTGCCCAGGGAGGTGGTTGAGTCACCTTCCCTGGAGGTGTTTAAGGCACAGGTAGATGAGGTCCTGAGGGACATGGTTTAGTGTTTGATAGGAATGGTTGGACTCGATGATCCGATGGGTCTCTTCCAACCTGGTTGTTCTATGATTCTATGAAACTTGCTAATGCAGGGAGGCAGAGTCCGCCTCACAGTAGAAAAGTGAAAACACCATAAGTAATCGTGTCCCAAAGAGAAGTAGAGTTTGTCACTACCTCAAAAAGTTGTGCTGGGGCTGCTGGTAGCAAGTTTTCTTCCCGGCTCTGCTGACCTGTGCATGTAACTCAGAGCAGTTTGCTAGGAGGTGGTTGTACACCTGTGCTGGGATGACAGCAGAGCAGGTGAGCAAAGAATAAAAGAGAACTTTAGTTTCCTCAGGGGATCCTATATGGGAAAATCAAGAGCAAAGATCAAGGTCTTGGTGGATGGGTTTGGAGTTAAAAATGTCCCTGTTCCTGCAGGGAAGTTGGATTGGATGACCTGTAAAGGTCCCTTCCCACTCAAAGCATTCTATGATTCAAGTGGAGGCCTCATTGTTCTCTATAACTACCTGAAAGGAGGTTGTGGAGAGAAGGGTACTGGCCTCTTCTCCCAAGTGACAGGGGACAGAGGAAAAGGCCTCAAGCTCTGCCAGGGGAGATTTAGGCTGAACATTAGGAAAAAAAATTTCACAGAAAGAGTCACTGGGCATTGGAACAGGCTGCCCAGGGAGGTGGTTGATTCACCTTCCCTGGAGGTGTTTAAGGAACGGGTGGACGAGATGCTGAGGGACATGGTTAAGTGTTTGATGGGAATGGTTGGACTCGATGATCAGGTGGGTCTTTTCCAACCTGGTTGTTCTATGATTCTATGAAAAAAAAGGGTCCCCAAGCGATCCACAAATTACTCAGAAGAGGTGAGGTGTTCAGAGCTACAAAGAGATACCTACCTGCAATGTTTCAGGAGAAAATGTGTGTCACAGGTAACACAGGCTCTTACTGGCTGCAAAAATGTAATTCAGAAAAGAGTTAATATTGTTTTATTCAGGGAGCAGAGGTTAAGGGGGGAAAAAGAACACTGCAGAGCACAGGCACCTTCACGCGTGTGCGGCGCTCGTGGAATGCTCACATCTGTGTGTGTGTGGGTGGAAGCAGCAGTGTCTGAACACCTGCCCTTCTCTGATTTCAGATGACGAGGGTTTGCTGTTAATGCCGTTCGGTCGCAGAGGGCTCCAGCTGAAAACCGTGGCAGGACACCAGCACGGCAGGTGCCTGCAGGCTCCAGTTCTGCTCGACATGGCCACGTTCTACTAGACCTGCCATGACGGCATTCTTTCCCAATGTTCCCAACTGGATTCAAGGTGCAAAGCAGGAGGAGGAAGAGACGGGCTGGAAATTAGTCCCCAGGCCAAGAGGCGAAGAGACCGAAAGTCAGGGAAAATGCCACTGTGAAATATCGGAGACGCCTTTTGCTCACGTGGAGAAGCTGAGGGCTCACACACTGGCTCACACAGAGCAGAGGCCGTACAACTGCTCCCAACTGCACTGTGGCAAAGCCTTCGCCTCCAAGTACAAGCTGTACCGGTAGGGAACTGCTGAGGGCCCCTGCGAGCAGGAGAGAGGGGGAAAACCCCTCCAGGGTGGTGTTTTGCTTGGGTTTCTGAGAAGGTGGAGGAGGGGAAATGCCCCTGTTACCTTGACTCAAGTCCCAGACGTTACCATACTTGGCATCTCTTTAAGCACCTTCCAGATCATTCTTTATCCTGAGTTCAGCATGTTTTCTTTTTACTAAGGAGGAAATGGAAGCAGAAAGCGACATTCAGAAATTAAAAAAAAAAGTGAAAAGCAAGACTAGCATTCACAGGAATATTCCTGTGGCAGCGATGGTTCTAGCAGGAAGAAGCGGAGTTCCCATTTGTGCACTGAGATACCGTGTTGAATGATTGAATGATATGGTCACTGGGAACTTGAAATTGGATGAAGAGGGGAGACTGAGATCTTAGGAATAAATGTTTTGCTCTGAGGGTGGGGAGTCCTTGGCTCAGGTTGCCCAGAGCCCCATCCCTGGAGGTGTTCAAGGCCAGGTGGGATGGCACTTGGAGCCCCTGATCTGTTTGGAGATGTCCCTGCTCCTGCAGAAGGGTTGGACTGAACGACCTTCATGGTCCTCTTCCAACCCTAACCCTTCTGTAACTTCCTTTCAGGGTTGGATGTCTAAACTGTCCCTAAACAGTCTAAACTGTCCCTCTTTTCTCCCCAAAGGCACATGGCCACGCACTCTGCTCAGAAGCCCCATCAGTGCATGTACTGCGAGAAGATGTTTCACCGCAAAGACCACCTCCGCAACCACCTCCAGACCCACGATCCCAACAAGGAGGCTCTTCACTGTCCCGAGTGCGGCAAGAACTACAACACGAAACTGGGCTTCCGTCGGCATCTGGCCATGCACGCAGCCGCCAGCGGCGACCTCAGCTGCAAGGTGTGCCTCCAAACCTTTGAAAGTACCCAGGTCCTGCTGGAGCATCTCAAAGCTCATTCCCGGCGGGCTTCTGGGGGAGCCAAGGAAAAGAAGCATCCGTGTGACCACTGCGATCGGCGCTTCTACACCCGGAAAGACGTGCGGAGACACTTGGTGGTGCACACGGGGCGGAAGGACTTCTTGTGCCAGTACTGTGCTCAGAGGTTCGGGAGGAAGGATCATCTGACCAGGCACATGAAGAAAAGCCACTCCCAGGAACTGCTGAAGATTAAGACGGAGCCGGTGGACATGCTGGGCCTCCTGAGCTGCAGCTCGTCGGTCGCGGTGAAAGAAGAGCTGAGTCCCGTCCTGTGCATGGCATCCAGAGACGTGATAGGTGGGAAGAGCTTCCCTGGCGTGTTGCCCGTGGGCATGTACGGCACGCACCTCCAGACCATGCCGAGCTCAGGGATGCCCCACTCCTTGGTTCCTAACTCTCTTCCCATGGGAATGAGCTACCCTCTGGAGTCGTCTTCTCCCATCTCCTCCCCACCGCAACCTCCTCCAAAGTATCAGCTTGGATCTACCTCATATTTGCCTGAGAAACTACCCAAAGTCGAGGTGGACAGCTTTCTGTCAGACCTCCCTGGCAGCCTGTCTCTCTCCTCCAGCGAGCCTCAGTCCTCCTCCCCTCAGCCACCCACCCTGGACGAGGCTTTGCTTTCCAAGAGCCCTGCTAACCTTTCAGAGGCTCTCTGTGCTGCTAACATGGACTTCTCTCATCTTCTTGGCTTCCTCCCCCTCAACCTTCCTCCTTGCAATCCGCCCGTGTCCTCAGGGGGATTGGTCATGGGCTACTCGCAGGGGGAGACGCAGCCACTGCTCACCACTTTGCAACATCAACCTCAAGAACCTCCCGGAGCTGGGGCCTCGCTGAACTTTGGGCCCCTTCATTCGTTGCCCCCTGTCTTCACCTCCAGCTTGAGCACAACCACCCTGCCGCGTTTCCACCAGGCATTCCAATAGGCTGAAAATAGCACTGGAAAACAGACCTTTCAGCCCAACTTTTGTGGAGAGCCTTAAAAACGCACAACTCTTGCTTCCCTTTTGGGTGCGAAAGCTTTGCAGAGCTGTTTAGGACAGGAGGTTTCTGATCCCCGGAGGGAGCACTTGTAGACTGGAACAGCAGAGCCCCCCGTGCGAGTCCCAGTCCTGTACAGTGGAAAGATTTCAGCCGATAGACTGGATATATTTTATCTAATTTTTAATCTGTGAATCAGGAGCCGCGCTTTTAGCACTGACCTTCCCCGAGATCCCGGAGCCATGTTCCTCTTGGGGAAGTGACCGTCCCTGAGAAGGAGTTGAGACTCTCTCGTCTTGGGCTAAACTTTAGAAGAGTCCAGCTTCCATTTCATGTTCTCACACTGCAGTTCTGGAAAAGCAGCCAACGCCTCCCCAGGGAGAAGCAGGAGAAGCCTGCTCTGTCTGCAGCCGATGGGGAAGGGCCGTCCTCCCCCACTACCTCTCATCCCGTCACTGGACACCACTTACTCCACATCAGTGTTAAGCAACAAGACCGTTTACATAGTGAATTCAGAATTCACCTCGTTCTTCCTCAGTGAGGTTGGACTCATCGCAGTGAACACTGTTTACACAACACAACTGTTTCCGCCAGGATAGAAATAGGAGGCACAGGATGCACTGGGTTTGTATCTGGTGTAGCTAGAGCACTGTTTACACGACGAAGTCAGGTTGCACTGATTTCTCTTCACTTAGCATGTTCTTCCCCCATGGGGAAACACACTGCTTTTTTGGGAATCACTGCTTTTTTTGGGCCAATGCAGCCTCTGCCTCTCCCAGCAGCAGCTTCCTACGTTCCCTCTGGCTGGTCACGGGCAGAGGGGACAGAGCAGCAATCAGCTTAGCTTTTTTGTAGCGCACAGATAGAGCCCTTTTACAGATCTCCCACAGCAAACAAATTGTGCTTCTGTTCTGGAAACCAAAGCGTGTGGAAAAGCTAGGTTAAGAGCTGGAGACCAGCGGCACAGAGCCCCATGGTCCCAGGCGTGGCTGAGACTGGGCTGCCTTCAGGTGAGGAACAGAGTATGAGTTTCATGGGGATTTCTAGCACAGCAGTTTGGTGAGGTGTGTGGCCTTTTGGCTTATCTACGAGGCAGTCTCAAGAGGTCTATTTTTACCTCAATCCTAAGGTGATAACATCCAGGAAAATCAGTCCCAGCTTCCCATGCACCCCAGTGGTGCACCTGAAGCGCTTTCCCCAACACTAATGGTTCTTACAAATGCTGACGGTCTGGGCCCTCAGTCACCCTTCTATTTCAGCTTTGGTTCCACTGGCCTTTTTGTTCTCTTTTTCTCAAGCCTTGTCTCCCAAAGGTAAAGTCCCTGCTCCCTGCCCTTCCCTGTGGATTGTCTCCCTGCTGAGAGCAGGGGCTGCCCTGGTGCGTGGCCGCTCCCTGTTGGCTCCTGCTCGCCCGTTCTGGGCATTTGCACTGCGGATGGAGGCACTTGGTGGTCAGTCTCACTCTGTGTTTATGACTACAGACACACAGATCTCTGTACCTCAGCGTGGAAAACCACTGCAGGCCAATATAAACCAGGGAATCTGCCAATATAGCTCTCCCTCAATCCAGAAAATGCAAAATCTACCTCCGTTCTGTTCTCTCGGCTCCACAAGCGAGGCCGGACGCTGTCCTCCCCCCTCTCCCCAGCGCACATCCAGTCCAACCAGCTCCCGTTGCCTTCTGCTGAGCCGCCAGCCCCTCAGCCCAGCGCGGCCAAGCCCCGTTTGTCCGTAGGCTTCTCCCCTTCCATTGTACTCTGGAATTTGGTTTGTAATTTAGCTTAGCGACTCCTGGAGTGACTGCTTAGCGACCTGCTGATCTCCAGGACGTAGCGCGGTCGGGTTAGGGTAGCCAGCCATGCTGCAGAGAACACTTGTATCAAAATGTAATATAAGATTTATTTACCTCAGCGATGTCCTGCGGCCGTGATCTCCGGGTCGGTGCAGTACGTCCTCTCCTCCACTGTCAAACGTTGCCTTTCCAAGTTCAACGAGTGCCTTCTTCTCCTCTAACATAGCAAGGGTAAGCAGAGCGTTGCAGCTCATCGTGTTTACCGTAACTAAATACCTCAGGCCTGTCTCCTGTTGCTTTTCTGTCTGCGAGTGGCAGCGTGTGGCACTGTTACAGGTGTGTGTGCGAGCCTTATCCTGCTCTGCAGTTGCAGGGTTTATCTTTTTTTAGAGAAATACGTGGTCAGAACTGATCGCCTCCAGCAAGTGAGGATCGTCAGATTTATGCAATGCCATCCCACACCTCCTTCCGTTTCCAACATTCGGCTTCCTTGCTTTTTTTTGCCCGCATTGTACTCTGCACAGACATCAGCACTGGATTCCTGTAGCAGTGGTAGCTGAACATAGAGCCAGGCAGCTTTTTCCTACCAGTAGTCTGTCAAAGAATAAAAGGAATTGATTTTGCTGTTGTTTGCTTGTGTGATTTGCTTTCCACAGCTGTTCCAATAGGCAGAAGTACAGTAACATTGACCAGGAGAGAGAGGAGGTTTGTATCAGCACAGGGAGTATGTTCTGAGACAGCGATGCTGGGGCTGATGAAGGTGCTGCTGGAGGAAAAGCTACAGAGTGGCCTTTGCAGCCAAGAGTTGCACCAAGAGTCCTGCTCTGCCCTCTGTCACAGGCTACTGGAGTGACTGGCCAGGAGCAGCAGCTGAGCTAGAGCCGGTAAAGTTCCCAGCATAAGGGAAAGGGGTTTGGGCTTTCTCTCTGATGCAGAGCTCCATCATCTCTCCCTAGGGCTGTGATTCAGACCTTCTCATAGAATCACAGAATCATAGAACAACCAGGTTGGAAGGGACCCATCAGATCTTCTAGTCCAACCATTCCTATCAAACACTAAACCAAGTCCCACAAGACCTCATGTGCTGGATCTCAACAAACCTGAAGCCTGAGTTGGTGCTGGAGCCAGAAGCTTCCCACTGTCAAAGCCTGGCTGGTCTGAAAAGCAGCTTTCTAATGCTTTTAGGGAGTAAATAAATGCTTTTAACGGAGCATTTGGGAGCTGTAAACAAGGTTTGTATATTGTAAAACTAGCAAGCGCCATTAGGAAATGCAGAATTCCACATTCGGACCAGCTCTGTCCAACTGTGGTTCAAAGGGAAAGCAGTTTTATCATGGAATTATTTATTAAAAGCATTGGGATGCTCTGCCCCAGGTACCTTCTTGGGGAAGGAACTAGGGGACATATTGGTTTAAGTACAGACAGACCCAAAAGGAAGGCAAAGACCCTGCTCCCAACATAAATCCAGAGACTTTTAAATTTCTCTCAAGAATTAGACCCACAAAGGAAGGACAGGGCCCCTTGTAGGGCTGTAGCAGCTGCCAACTGTATTATCCCTGTTGAGGAGGGTGTTGGATACACACAGCTCTGGTCAGTCTGGTTCACTACAATCACCAGCCCACAAGGAAGCAGCTGCAGCCCCTCCTCATCCTCCACAACAACCCCAGCACCTCCAGTTCCCTGGGGCTGTGCCCTTGCCCAGGGAAGAAGGGGCAATTTCTATGGTTTCTTAGTCTTAAGGTATTTTCCTACTCCGGTCTCAGCAGCGCCAAACACTGGCACCCACAGAATCCGTTCTCCGCTTTAGCTGAGCTGAACAGCAAAGGGAAGGGAATTCTCTACCCTCCCTCGGTCCCATCTTTCAGGGACATCAGCTGCTCTCCAGCAGAGCAAGAGATGCACAAAGACATTGAGCTGGGAGCTCAGGCAGCCCAAGCTTCCAGACCACCCGCACTCCTCCACACCAGAACTGGGAGGAAGGGAACGGCAAGTCCTTTAAGTCCTTTAACTGCACTCACCCCCATTGCCACAACTCACCAGGCATTTGCCCAACACACCCGCCTGCCACCCCCCAAAGGCTCCTGCTGCTCCATCCACGAGCACTACACAAGTCAGACATGTTCCACACCCGAGAGCTGAGCTGCTGAGGTTGTTCTTACCAGGCAGCACACGAGAGCAGGACAGCGAGAAACAGATCCAAGTGCCGGTGGCATTTGAGCTACCATCCAGGGCAGGAGACGGGACACACCACATGGGAGAAGCTTCCTCCTCAGGCAAGTTCCCCAGAAGATCATCACAAAGACAATGGCAGAGTGGTCCCAGCTCTGCTGCCCCTGGTCACAGACTCAGTGTCACGGAAAGCAAATCCCAAGGAGTGACTTGGGACACTCAGGAGAGCAGGGCAACAGGAGACGGCAGATTTATTTACAACAGGACACAAAGAATACGTACATTAATTAAAAATTACAAAGAATACAGAGAAAACGCCTCGGGGAAGGGAGAGAAATCAACGCTGGCTGAACCTTGCCACTGGGGCAGGGGATACGGAACAAACATCAGAGAGGGATCTCACACCAGAACCGTCGCAGGACCCCACAGCACAGCTGGCTTGAGCATCCCTGCTCCCTTTTTCCATCCTTGATTCCTGGCTGGTGAGGCTTTGGTGTGATGGGTGGTAAAAAGGAGCTACCAGGTCAGAGGTGCAGCGTCATGAATGCAAACCACCTGGGGAAGCAGCTCCCACAGGGGGCACAGCTGTCAGCAAAGACCTGGGTCCTCGTGCGGACCTGACAAACGCTGATGGCAATGGGTGTTAAAAAGGGTCCCGAGCCCCTCAAGGGTGCACACGTCAGCACTGGTGACAGGGAGGGCTCCGGGATGGAACACCAGCACTGCCAGCAGCTGGCCCCTCAGGGACCTGACTGCTCACAAAGCAAAATTTTCATAGATCGCATCAAAACACCCCTCCCTGCAGCCCTGCCTGAATGTGGCTGGGCTGGAGATGGAGCCTTCCCCATCATGTGGAATCTTTCCACTGGTAAACATCATTGAAGTGACCAAAATGAAACACTTTAACCTCGAAAAAAGAGCTTTTCCCTTGGGCTGAGCCAGGCATCAAGCCATGGAGAAAGAGGAGCCCGTGGCAGCAGAGCCCACACTGGCTGTACTGGAGGGCACGGACCATTCTGCGGAGAAGAACAAAATAGAGCGGTGGGGCGCACACTTGATCTGTTCCCTGGAGGTAGAGAATCTGAGAGGAGAGAGCAGCGAGAGCGGCTGGTGTGCGGGGCTAGGGGCAGCAAGAGTGCGTTCCTGGAGACGGGAGAGCGGCTAGGGGGCCACTTGCCACTCCCAGTGCCTCCCCCAAGGCATCCCAGGCCCAGTCCAGCGTCAGATTGCTTGGCACAAAAGCAGTGGTGGTGCAGGTGGTGCAGCCTGCTCTCTGCAGGGCTCTGTGCGACCCCCACGGGCTTCCCAGGAAGGCTGCCCCGTTCCCTCATGCAGCTGCAGCAGAGCTAAGGATAGAACAAACCCTTGCTGTTCCCTCGCGCATCCTTCCAGTCCTGTATTCCAGCACAATCCCGCCGCTCCCATCGGAACGCTGTGTCCTGCTTCAGCCGGCTGCGCCTTCCAGAGAGGAAATCATGCCCTCCCCCTCAGCCCTTCCAGGGGAGGCATCCGAAGCAGCCTGTGCTCCTCAGAGGGAGGCAGAAGTGATGCTGAGGGTTCTTAATCTCTCTCAGGGTGGAATTGTACTTCCCAGGCTCCAAATGGCACCTCCATCAAACTGTAAACACGCTGAAGCCAGGACTCTGGAGAGTGACAGGCTCACGCTGCGCAAGCCTTCGGCTCCGTTCACATGGCTGTAGTCAAGCTCCCTCTTCTGTGCAGACGTGAAGGCAGGAAAGACACCCAGTCCAATATTTGTCCAAAAAGTCTCCCTGAATCCTAGAGCACCCTAGGGGCTGGAAGAAAACATTTTCACAAGTGTTTCCGCTGTTGTCTCAAATCCATTCGTCATCAACATAAAAAAAAAAAAAAAAGATGAATTAGCAAAAAAGGGGGTTGACTTGTACAGAGGGACATTTTCCTGCTAAAAAAAAAAAAACCTCCCTCGAATATGGAACAAGATAATAAAGTTAAAATGTAAGGTATCTACAGACCCCTTTTCCCCCCCAGAAGTAGCCCAGAATCCGTGTACGCTGTGCCAAAGTTACATTCCAAACCCAGGAGTTAATTATTTCTCTTGTCGCTCTCCCACTGGATTTTGTTTCCTTAAAAAGAGCTGGGAGGAGGTGTGTCCCCTTTGCTCTCAGGACACACGTTGAGGCGCCTGTGTCTGCCGGGTCCGTGCATCCTCAGTCTATTTTCACGGCAGCGTAGATCTTCCGGACGAACATGTAGGCTGCATAGAAGCCGATGGTGCCGGTGAGGAGCCAGAAGGACAAGACCATGAGGGTGGTGTAGCCAAAGTACAGTAGGGAGGGAATGAACTCAACAATATCCAGCTGAAAGAGGAGGGAAAACCAAGCTAAGTCACGAATGGAGGTGACGCGAATTGTCTCCTGCACCAGCCTCTGCCCTCTGTGAGGAGGAATTCGACAACGGAGGAGAGGGAAACCTCTGCTGGATGGATTTTTGGCTATTTGCCAGACTATGGGGGTGCTGCTGCGCAGGTCCCACAGGCAGGGGCCTCCCTCCCCTCCCTAAGGGCTGTGGGCACCACGGGCTGGCGAGTGGCCTTGGGCTGCGCGAGACCAGCCAGGATGGGGCTTGTCCTGCCATCTCCCTTCCCAAACACAACAATCTCGCCTAGAAAGGCGGCTCTTCCACACCAGAGGAATAACAATACCTTGTTCACGAAGTAGAAAATGGCATAGATGAGCACATAGAAGGCAGATCCTCCAGACACTAGGAAGGTCCTCCACCACCAGCGGTAATCCTGGCAGGATAAAGAGCCCCATTATCCCACAGGCTTCCTTTTCTCATGTCATAGAATCATAGAACAACCAGGTTGGAAGGGACCCATTGGATCCTCCAGTCCAACCATTCCTATCTAACACTAAACCAAGTCCCTCAAGACCCCATCCACCTGTGCCTTAAACACCTCCAGGGAAGGTGAATCAACCACCTCCCTGGGCAGCCTATTCCAATGCCCAATGACCCTTTCTGTGAAAACCTTCCTCCTAATCTCCAGCCTAAATCTCCCCTAGCAGAGCTTGAGGCCATTCCCTCTTGTCCTGTCCCCTGTCACTTGGGAGAAGAGCCCAGCTCCCTCCTCTCTACAACCTCCCTCCAGGTAGTTGTAGAGAGTAATGAGGTCTCCCCTCAGCCTCCTCTTCTCCAAGCTAAACACCCCCAGCTCTCTCAGCCGCTCGTCATAGGTTCTGTTCTCCAGCCCCTTCACCAGCCTCGTTGCTCTTCTCTGGACTTGCTCCAGAGCCTCAACATCCTTCTTGTGGTGAGGGGCCCAGAACTGGACACAGTTCTATGTCACTATGACCTTCCTGAGACAGGGACAACCCCACCTATTTTCCTTCAAAGCTTGAGGCTTGGGAGCTATTTGGTCGCAGAAGCATTTCCAAACAAAGAGGATGAAACACTGACAGTGAAGCAAAGCCAGATCTGCAGCTCAGCACCTGCTGCAGAGGAACACAGCTCCTGTTGTATGTGCTTGGAATGAAATAGGTTCTTTTGGGAAGAGGTGTCAGCTCAAAATTCCCTGCTCCCTGCATCATTTCTGGTATGAAGCCACAGTTCCCACCCCAGCAGGTCATCGAGTAGCTTCAATTCTCCTGAAGCCAGAAGGTGTTATCACAGCTGGGGAGCTGGGCCACACCAGGTTTCTGCCAAGCCACAGCAGTAACGTGGCACGAGCTCTCCTAGGAGCTGCCGAACCCACCAACACGGAAGTCTCACCTCAGCGCAAAGCTGGAAGTACACCATGACGATGCTGATTTGTGAGCATGACACCACCAGGATGATAAACACCAGGAAGAGAAAACCAAACAGGTAATAGAACTGGTTCTCCCAGATTGCCTGCAATAAGGACACAGCAGAAATCCGTTTCCGTGCTGCTACCATCAATCAGCAAACATGAGCGCAACGCCTAGCAGCTATCCCGAGGGAAAACGAGGGGCCCTCAGCCTCCAACAGCCAAAACTGCAGATCCAGTGCACTTCCCAATGTGTCTTTAGAGGAAGGTGAGCAAACACAGCTGCAAGGTAGCTCGTTCATTCCCCTTCACCTCCCCAGCAATGGGACAGTGAACTCCTCCCCCTCCACGGAAAAGAGAAAAACATGGCTCAGGGAATGACTTCAGGCCAGGACCCCTCCATGACATAACATTACAGGAAGCTTTTTGTCTTTGCTACCATCTTTCAAAACACCAAGGAGACCACACACATCGAATCATGAAATGCTTTGGGCTGGAAGGGACCTTCAAGCCCATCCAGTTCCCCCAGCTGCCACGGGCAGGGACACCTCGCATTGGATCAGAGGCTCCAAGCCCCATCCAGCCTGGCCCTGAACACCTCCAGGGATGGGGCAGCCACCACTTCCCAGGGCAACCTAGGCCAGGGCCTTCCTAAGATCTCATCTCAGTCTCCCCTCTTTCAGCTCAAAACTGTTCCCGCTCATACTGTCCCTTCCTTCCCTGATCAAGAACCCCTCCCCAGCTTTACTGAAGCCCCTTCCCATACTGGAATCTCCTCTAAGATCTCTTCAGAGTCTTCTCTTCTCCAGTCTGAACAACACCAACTCTCTCAGCCTGTCACCTGTACAGGAGGTGCTGCACCTCTCAGATCACCTCTATGGCCTCTTCTAGACTCACTCCAACAGATCCACATCTTTCCTGTGCCGACATACATCCCTGTGTGTCTTCAACAAGAAGAGATTCCAAAGAGACCCATAGCCCAGCTATCCCTGAAAACACCATCGAATGGCCCGGGAGGACCTTGCCAGCCCCTTCTGTAAGTACAGGAACACCAGGCTGCTCCAGTGGCAGCTCCCTCCCTTTCAAAGGCTTTGGCACACAAGGAATCCGAGTTAGAAGAGTGTGGGTTAAATTCTTACACTGAAGATGAAGAACAGTTCGATGAACATAGCTCCAAAGGGCAAGATACCAGCCATGAGAATCCTGGAGAGCAGGAAAGACAGATCGTAAGCAGCACAGCACTACTGCCCGGCCACGACAAGTCCCCTGTAACCATGCTGAACATTCCTCATGAGCTCTGCACCTCCAGATTAAACATATTTCACCCAGTGAATGGCAGAGCCACCCGACTGTTGAGCATACACCACTTCTGCGAGCTGCAGTCCTACATCACAACAGTGGAGATTGTTTCCAGCACGGGAATGACCCAAGGAAACAAATCTGCCATGTGTGTGTGTCCAGAGACCAGTAGGAGGTGCCATTCAGCAACTGAAGGAGAGCAAGTGGAAGGGGCTGAATTCAACTCACCACAGTTCCCAGACACTCATCACTCACCCGACAAATTTATTCATATACCACCTCTGCTCCGGGATCTGCCTGGGAATCTGATTGGTCCGGACAGGATTGTCATAGGGCTGTTTGCGAAATCCAAAGTAGTAACCCAGGTAGACCAAGGGCAAGGAGATCCCAAACCACATGCAGAGCAAGGCCACCATGGTAGGGAAAGGCACCTGGAATCAGACGGAGAGCCACTCAGATGAGGTTGCACCTCACCTGCCCTGCAGTCCTCGGCCAGAACTGCTCTCCAGTCCACCACCACGTTTAGAAGGACACAGTGAAACTAAGCCAGTCCCAGACAGCTCAGTCACCCTCCTCCCACCTGGCAAGCTCCGGGGTGACAGTGGCACCTACCGCTCCAGAGGAGTGTTTCCCCCAGATGAAACAGTTCAGAACAAAGCAGATGCCGAAGACGACGCCCGGGTACAGGGTAGCTGTCTGCAACCACAAGTTAAGAGAAAACCCATCAGAGATCAGTCAGATGTTTCTCTCTAACGCGTCCCTCACTGGGGCAGCACACAGGCGGAGGAGGCAGCCCCTCTGCTGCAGCCAACGGGCTACGGGGAGGTCTCAGACCATCCTCTGGCTTTGCTACCAGCCATGCCCTGGGGTTCACCCTTTGTGTGAAACCACAAGGATCCATTCCACACCAGACCAGTACAGCCTGGCTGTGTCCTGCTACTTGCAAACACATGTGGAGCTTATCTACATACCCTACCATCCACAAACCGGGATACAGAACACACGACTCACACAGAAGGCTCCCTTCTTCCATCGATGCCCCTTCAGAGTCCGGTACAATCGGCCAGCAAAGAATCCACCAAAAACCCTGGGCAGAAACACACCAAGATAATCAGCGGTTGAGGAGGGAGCAGAGGGACAGACGGCACTGCTGTGGGAAGCACCTACCCCATGAACATGAAGAGGAAGCAGGCGGTTGTCATCAACGCGCCACGGCTGGAAGGTGACAGCATCCCCAGCATAGCCACGACTGGGAAAAAGAGGATAGAGAACAGCAGCTCTGAGGTACAAGTGCTGGGCAGGATCCCATCCCACAGCCTCCTGGAATCCCTGCCTTCCGCACAGACCTTGTTTCCTTCCAAGCATAATGCATCCACAGCCTCCAGAGCTGCCCAGGAGAGGAAGCCACAGCTTTGATCTCAAGCTACAGAGCAGGCTTTAGCCTTATTACCCTCTGAGGTGAGGGCACATGTAGTTCAGAGGGCAACCCACCACCTCTCAGCCCACTGTCACCCAGGTCTCATATCTTGAGACCAAGTAAACCCCAAAAAGTGCTTTCAGCTGGGAGACACTGTTCAGGAACTCTGAAACGCTGCACATAGGCCTGTCGTCTTGACAAACCCTGCAGCAGGAAGCAGCTCTATGCACCCTCATTTGAGCTAAGGTAAGCACAGGCTGAAGCCAACGGGACACACGAAACGCTCTAGAGCATCATTCCTCTTCTCCTTAGGCAGCCCACACAACATGGGACACTTACAGATGACGATCAGGATCATACAGAAGAGCTGGATTCCAGACCCCAGGAGAGAGCTAAGGATCATAGGATACTGTGGAGGCCTGAAGACATCCCCATGCACAAGTTTCCAACCAGATTCCTCCATAGTATCTTCCTGTAGCAACAACAGGAAAAGGAGGTATTTCAAGATGATTTAACGTTGGGAATGAAGGTCCTGCCACAGACAGGCTAAGAGGTTCACTTCTCTGTATCCAGTTCTATGGAACTGTATTGCTTTAGCTAAACTTCTCTCCTCTTGAACTTAAAACACCTCAGCCCTGAACTGACAATGCCAGGGCAAGCATTTCGGGAACTCCTCACAGTCATCACTCAGGTCTGAAGACATCTGAGCTGGTCACCTGCCACAGTGTACAGAGCTGAAGGTGTCATCACAGCACGTAACATAACTGCCCGTCCAATACCCAGGGCTCAAAGCAAAATGGATTAAGGGAAGAGACAACACATCTGAGCCTTCAGAACAGATCCTCTCCCACTTCTGCTTCCCTCCCTTTCCAATCTCAGCCCTGGGAACACACACATACAATGTCATCTTCTTTGTTGTAGTTGGCAATGTCCTTCCGGAGAGTCCGGATGATGATCATGCTGAGAATACCTGGAAACAAGCACAAACTGGGTTGGGCTCAGGAGGCTCCCATGTAGCTGTGCTGCCCTCACACTGTGCAACTACACGACTCCCATCAACAGGGGAGGAAGTTTTAGGAGGAAGTTTTTCACGGAAAGGGTCATTGGGCATTTGAATAGGCTGCCCAGGGAGATGGTTGATTCCCCTTCCCTGGAGGTGTTTAAGGCACGGGTGGATGAGGTCCTGAGGGACATGGTTTAGTGTTTGATAGGAATGGTTGGACTCAATGATCCGATGGGTCTCTTCCAACCTCGTTGTTCTATCATTCTATGAACACAGCTTTGGCTCAGAGCAGAGCCTTAAGTCATTAGCCACCTCTCCCGGCCTTCAGTAAATGCAGGAACAAAACTCCAGGGAGCAGGAAAGGTAGCATTCCTGCAGGAATGGGGCACTAAGGCTTTCCTGTGTTTCTTTCCTTAAATACAGACATGCAAGATGTGTGTTAACCACATCCTGCTCTCCCAGCTGGAGAGCAGAAGTGGGTGACAGGCTGAGCCCTCGTGATGCTGCCTGGACTGGGGGGTTTATATGCCAATGTTGGGTTCCCGCCCCTCCTGACCAGGGTCAGACACAGCCACCCTCGTTTAGCCACCTACAGCTGAGGTTTAAAGAAAGTTCCCTGCAGATTAATCATAGAATTGCAGAATGACTTGGGTCAGAAGGGACCACTGGATCAGGTTGCTAATGGCAAAACCTTCTTCACCCCACACATCTCACTCACCTGAAAGGAAAAAGACGACCACAACCGAATTAATAATAGAGAACCAATGAATCTGCACGTCGCTCATGGTCAGGTAGGTGTCCCAGCGAGAAGCCCACTTAATGTCACTCTCCTGAAAGAACAGCAAAGGTCTTCTCACATCAGCGCATTCCCAATATGTTCCCCAACATCTCTGTGACAGACACTTGGAGCCCCAAGCCAGCTTCCCATCACTCCCTCACCTCCCAGCGGACAGAGTAGGTGAAGAGCAACTGGTTCTCTTTGGAAGGATCTATTTCCTGAGGGGCAGAGCCCGTAGCTTCAGGTAGGGTGCACATACTCTTCTCATCAGCCTTCAAGTCTGTGAGGGAAAACACAGCACCAGGTCAGCCCTCCCCTCAGGATCCTTTCCCACCGACCATCCCAGCCCAGGCACCCTCAGGGCCCTGGGTGAGGTTACTCCAAAAACCGCAAGGGGAGCTCTCATTCCCTCTCACTCACACTGCAAAACTGCTGATAGAAAAGGAACAAGATTAACAACCTGTATGGAAAGCTACGCTGAGGAATTTCCTTAACCAGAAGGATAAAAGCCAGAGGCTCTGAAGCTACGGACCTGGACCATGAACAAATCTTCCATTCTGTGTAATACAGTGAGAAAGATGAGCTCTCTAGCATGGAGGGTTCCATGGGATGGTCCACATGACAAGCAACCCCGCTTCAAGACACTCGTTTCACGTTGGGCTCACTGGGGTGGGAGAGCTCTTCCACTACCCATCATTTTAACATTCGATCCCCTAGAACAATTCCAATGTCCCCGTGGGTCTCTGTCCTAGCACACTGTGTCCTGAGGGGAGATCTGGATGCCATGCAGACTTTGTGCTAGATGATACAGTAAAAAACCAAAAACAACTCCAAACCTCAGACTCCAACATTTTACACGAATAAATTTTCCAGGACTGCATTCAAAGATCTCTCTCTATTTTTGGTCCTTCCTTAATAATAAAAGGTTTTATGATCCAGACTCCTTCACTGCTGTGCAACAAGATCATAACAGCAGCAACAACTGGCACTCTGATACACGCGTGGCCTTTGACTCCTGGTCCTACAAGAGCTTCTTCTCCTTCGTCCCCTCCCCAAGAGCTTCTTACCTTCCAGCTTAATACTTTGGGGAATGACTTCAAAGCGCACAACCCTGTAGGTGGGCTCCTGGTTCTCTTCCACACCCTCTCTGTGGTAGTAAAGGATGAAGGAGAGGTGGTTGTGGAGGTAGAACTGAAACAGATTGACAAGAAAGGAAAAGTTAGATCTCCCAGGGAGGAAGAGACAAAGTTCAGAAGCAACGGTTGCACAAAGCGGCTTTGGTGCAGAAAACTACAGGCTCCAACTGCTCCCAGATGCATTGTGCTACAGGGCAAGACCAGGCCAACACTTTCCAAGGCTAAAAGAACAAAAGGAGAGAACAGAGAGATTGAGAAGGTAGCACCTCGGCCACTCTGAGCATCAGGGACAGCGTTTCAGGCTATTTTTGGTCTGGAAATACAGTATCTTACACCTCAAACATATGTTCTGGGGCAGTAGAATCATCAGTTTTAGCTTGGAAAGACCTCAGTAGCTACAATCCCGACTTTCCCGATGAATTTTTCTCCTCACTGGCAAGCCATTACCCAGCCTCTCATGGCCCACAGCTTGGTTTATTCTTTTGGAGGACCCTCCCCTGTCAGCTGAACAAAGCAGAGCAGACAGAGGGGTCATTCACCCTAACAACAGGCTCAAGTGATCAGAGCTGCGTCTGCAGCTCAACACTGGCATTCGATAAACAAATGTGTTTGCTCAGTCAAACAGGTAAACCTGGGGCACACAAGCACCAAAGAGACCTGCAGCAATACACGGGTTATGATTCCCTTTGCAAACTCAACAGCTCCTCCTCCAATAAACACCTGATTTTTTTGTTAATACGAGACGCCCTGAGGTCATTAAAGAGAAGCTGTGCTTCAGGGCACATTGCTTCTGTCCTACAGAGGGGAATCTACTGCACGAGGCTGTCCAGCATTACACAGTGAACCAAAGCCAGGGCTCCAGCTATCATGTCAGCAGTCCAGCACCCTCCCTCTTCTTCCAGTAAGAAACATCTCCCATATTTCCACTCCTAAATCTCTTTGGTTGCATTCCCAGTCCCAATAATCTGAAGCCTCTGAGATCTTCTGGGCATCCCTCAGACAGCATCTGGATTCTCTACCTTGTTACCGTCCATAAACCCAAGCCTGTATCCATGCTCGAACTGCACATCTTTCTCCTTCTTCTTCTCCTCTTCTTCACGATTGGAATAAAACTCCAGCCGTGTTGCCACAGGGAGGTTGTCGGCAATGCTGAAAACACAGATTTCAGATCACATTTGTCCACAATACGGAATCCCCGCTGACTCAAACCCACACTTGAGAGGACTCACAGGTGGACATAGTAGTCCTCTCTGATCCGTTCGGCCATCAGTTTGCTCTGCTCCACCGTCAGAGTGACTGGTACATTGGGAAGGTTGCACAGCACTTCACATTTCTTCTCCACGTTCATGGAAACCTGGAAGGGGGTATTTACAATTCGGTCCCCCCGAAGAACCTCACCTGGAAAAGAAGAAAACAAGGGCAGGGTTGAAGAGGACCAGATTTCTTGCCACTGACCCTGCCATGAGGCTGGAATGAGGACAGGAGGTCTCCTTTACTACTGCAGATGCAGAGATAAGACTGAATGACAGTTTAGCTATTCTTTTGGAAGTAGCAAGCACTACTTGAGGTTGCTGGAGCACTTCCCGTAAAAGGACAGGCTGAGAGAGTTGGGATTGTCAAGCCTGGGGAAGAGAAGGCTCTGGGGAGACCTTAGAGGAGATTCCAGTACAGAAAGGGGCTCCAGGAAAGCTGGGGAGGGGCTCTTCATCAGGGAGGGAAGGGACAATATGAGGGCGAACAGTTTTGAGCTGAAAGAGGGGAGACCGAGACGAGATCTTAGGGAGGTGTAGGGAGGCCCTGGCCTAGGTTGCCCTGAGAAGTGGTGGCTGCCCCATCCCTGGAGGTGTTTAAGGCCAGGCTGGATGGGGCTTGGAGCAACCCTGATCCAATGGGAGGTGTCCCTGCCCATGGCTGGTGGGGGAACTGGATGGGCTTTAAGGTCCCTTCCAGCCCAAAGCATTTCATGATTCGATGTGTGTGGTCTCCTTGGTGTTTTGAAGGATGGTAGCAAAGACAAAAAGCTTCCTGTAATGTTATGTCATGGAGGGATCCTGGTCTGAAGTCATTCCCTGAGCCATGTTTTTCACTTTTCCGTGGATGGTGGGGGGACTGTAGGGGCCCTTCCAGACCAAACCATTCCATGATTCCCTGATCTTACTTATGAGCATTACATTCCCTCCCTCAGGAAACGCACTTCCTCTTTCCAGTGTACGGACATCCTCGTCTGCAAGCAGCCAGGACATCACAAATTAGAGGAAGCAGGCTCTCCACAAACAGTTTATTAGAGATGGCATTTGCAATGGTTTTTCCTCCTGGAAACACCTAAGTGGCAGCCAACTGCTGCTGGGAAACACACTGTTCAGCAGATACGCACCCAGGTTCTCAGCCTTGTACGTTATCTTTGTGGGCTGGCAGAAGGGCAACGAGTAGTACTCATATGGTAGCTGCGTTCGTGAGCTGGTGAGCTTCACAGCCTGGAAGAAGAATAGAAAGATTATCCCCATGGAAGAACTGTTTTGATGGTCCTCTCAGACCATCCAGAAGCTGAAGCTTACAGTGAGGCACCTCCCTTAAAGCTCACTTTGGGGAGCTTTCAAATATAAACCAAAAGGAGACAGATGCTCCTGGGAGGGCTCCAGCTTTATTTCCTTTTGCGCAATTCCTAGCTGGACATTCCTATACTACCACTGGGTAGCAACTGGTTCACAGAGAAACACTTGGTCACAAACCGAGAAATGCTTGAAGAAAGAACCATGGCAGACTGGTTTCACAAATTTATGACTCTGTGGAGCCCTAAGAAACAACAAGGAGCCCCAAAGAGATCTAGGAGTCTCACTTCATCCAGGACTGCAGTTATATCCTTAAAAAACCCTGATGTCACCCTGGACTTGGAGGTCCGGTGCCCAGCAACAAGGAGCTCAGCAGTGAAAGGCCAGGAGCCACTGGAGCAAGAAGACAGCAGAGAGTGACAAAACCCCAACCATTTCTGGAGATCCCACAAATGGAGTGGCGGAAGGGAAGCACAGAGACATCCCGTGCCAGCCAAGGCCACCAAAAACCAGAAGGGTTTTGTAAGGCAGCCAAGTTCACTTATTGGAAGAGCCCTGTGCCTTATCACTTGAGGAAGCATTTGGCTCATGAAATCCCTTTGAGAACAGCCATTCCAATACCTCCTTCTTCTGGAAACTTTACTGTAGCCACAGGCAAGTCTCAGTTGCTTAAAAATAGCCTACGTCTAGCAGCCTGTGGCCAAAGAGACCAAAGAGACAAATGTGTTGCGCTTCCCGCAGGAGCAGCCAACCTCAGCACTCCCGAGGGTGCTGGATTTTGCTGAGACAGAAGCCACAGCTTTAGAAAAAAATAAATGAACTGGGCTATGAATTGCTGATGTCTGGAAATAACGCCTGGGCTGCCTCCTGAAGGTGTGAGGCAGTTCCATCCTTCACTACCAGGAATACTGCAGGAATAGGTCTTCAGCAATGTGCAGCACCCAAGGACAAACGCCTGCACTTGGAAAGGGCTTATCATGGATTTCACTTGGCCTGAAGACACAACATGAGCAAACTGGGTAGGAAAGTGAAAAGGCCTGATGCCACCACACACCTTCCACCAAAAGGCCCACACTCAACACTCACTCAGAGTCAGCCTAATGCTGGGGAAAAGGCTCTGATTAAATCCACCCCAAAGCTACAGAGGGAACAAGGGCTCCTTTTCCAAACAGAGCCACGTGTGAGGACTCTGGCACAACTGCCGAAAGAATTTGGTAGAGGAGATCAGCAAGAAGGGTAAAGTGATCACAGTGACCACTCGAGAGCTGTTCATCCCCACTCTGCACGAATGTTGTGAAGAAGAGAAAGTATCTGGCCCCAGAATGTTAGTTATAGGATCCCCAGATTTGATTTTCTAGTCCCTTCTTAGTTGCTATGATATAAAGAAGGGTAAAAACAAACCACAAGTACACCCAAAGCAGACCGACAGCTCCATCTGAGTTCAACCTACCTTTATTTCTACAGGATCATTGTGGTGGAAGTTGATAGGAGCCACGCCGGGTACATAGAAAGAGTCTGATCTGTGCAGCAGTGTCAGCAGGACCAGCACCTGCCTGAGCCTTCCCTGCAAGAAAAAGAACTTTAAAATCCAGCAGGAACATGTGAATAACAGGAGGGATGGGCAACCACACTGCACGGGTTCATCCCAGACATGTGAAAGGCTGTGCAGTCAGGCAAGCAAACACAAATTAAATGGAGAAAGCTGCTCTTCACTTTGTTTTCTGACTCTCACTAAGGCCCTTTTGGCATCACGTGTCTTGGTGTCTTCATCCACAACCAGGAAAACCTCAGCTGTGTTCACCCACAGGGAAAATGCACTTACCTGTAACACACCTCCTCTTGCAGGTTGTCACCTGCCTTTTCTGCTCCCACCCAGGTAACACCCCCGTGTTAGAGAACTCCACAGATCACCACAGAATTAGGCGTTAGCACCAGAACTGGAATTCTGTCAGCTCTGCATGTCAGGAGTTACCCTGCAGCTGCTTACAGACGGTTGTTCACACACCACGGCCTGTAGTGATCAGTGTAGGGCACGGTCTGACACCAGATCAACTGCCTGCTGCATCTAAAGGGATGCTCACAGCACCGCTCCCTCCTGTTCTGCTCCTCTTTCCTCACTGCTCTGGGTCAGCAAAAGCCTGCACTCCTTTTTCAGCTCTGCAGGGCTGCAAACCAGGCCCCGTATCTTTACCCTTTAACAGGCCTCGCTGCTCCCACACTCCCTTGGGAAGGCTGTGAAATGAAAAATCAAGCTTTAAAGAGTATTAGAGAGCAGCAGCTTGGTCGGATTAGGATATCAGCTGTGCTGTAATCTCATTGTATCACCAGCTTCAGTCCATGCTCCTACTCTCCAAGCACATACAGCACATACCATCAGAAAACAGCACAAAACTCAGAGGCTGGACTGGGACAATCCCAACTCTCTCAGCCTGTTCTCATATGGAAGATGCTCTGGCCCTCGGATCATAGAATCACCAGGTTGGAAGAGACCCACTGGATCATCGAGTTCAACCATTCCTATCAAACACTAAACCATCTCCCTCAGGACCTCATCTACCCGTGCCTTAAACACCTCCAGGGAAGGTGAATCAACCACCTCCCTGGGCAGCCTATTCCAATGCCCAATCACCCTTTCCGTGAAAAACCTCCTCCTAATCTCTAGCCTAAATCTCCCCTGGAGTTGCTGGAGGCCATTCCCTCTTGTCCTGTCCCCTGTCACTTGGGAGAAGAACCCAGCTCCCTCCTCTCCACAACCTCCTTTCAGGTAGTTGTAGAGAGTAATGAGGTCTCCTCTCAGCCCCCTCTTCTCCAGGCTAAACATCCCCAGCTCTCTCAGCTGTTCCTCATAAGGCCTGTTCTCCAGCCCCTTCATCAACTTTGTTGCTCTTCTCTGGACTCGCTCCAGAGCCTCAACATCCTTCTTGTGGTGAGGGGATAATCTCTATGGCCTCCTCTGGACTCACTCAGCTGCTCCCCCAGCCCTACATGACTCTCCTAAAGAAAGCAGTCATTGCCCTGAAGGCTGCAGGATCCCTCTTGAGAGATTCTGAAGACTTATTCTTGTAATCAACTTTAGAACAATGCACTTAGCTCTAACAATAAATCAGCTCAGCCCTTCCTGGAGGCCACTCTCACCCAGTATTGTCCTGTGGACCACAACAAGCACAGAAGTTTGCACCCAGACGCTCTTCCAGAAGGTGCTTCTGGATGACTATCACTACAGCTGCTATTCACAAACAGCTCCAGGAGAGCACCTCGTCTGCCCATCTTTTAAATCCCTTCAGAGATAGTGACTAAACCACTGTCCTGGGCAGCCTCTGCCAGTGCCCAAGTACCCCATCCATGAAGGAGTATTTCCTGATATCCAACCTAATCCTCTCCTGGCACAACTCACGGCCATTTCCATCACTTTTTACTTGGGAGAAGAGCCCAGCCCCCTTTTCACCACATTCTCCTTTCTGGGAGCTGTAGAGAGCAATGAGGTCTCCCCTCAGCCTCTTCTTCTCCAGATTAAACAACTTCATGTCCCCAAGCCGCTCCGAGAACCCCTGGGCTCCAGACCCTTTCCCAGCTCCATTCCCTTCTTCAGAAACGCTCCAGCCCCTCAAGGTCCTTCTTAGAGTGAGGAGTCCAAAACTGAACCAAGGACTCAAGGTGTGACCTCACCAGTGCTGAGTGTAGGGGACAATCCCTGCCCTGCTCCTGTTGGCCACACCACATCTGATCCAAGCCAGGATGCCACTGGACCCCTACTGGCTCACGTTCAGCCGCTGTCGACCAACACCCCCGGGTCCTTTTCTTTCAGGCAGCTTTCCAGCTGCTCTACCCCAAGCCTGGAACGTTGCAGGGAGTTGTTGTGACCAAAGTGCAAAAGCTGGCACTCAGTCTTGTTGAACTGTGGTCTCCAAAGCCACCAGTGCAGAGTCCACACACCAGCGTTTATTTAAGGGAAGCAGACAGGCAGCTCTTCCCTGCGGTGCTCTGCCAGCATGCTCTGACGGAACCCCAAGGGTGCAGGGCTAGACCTCTGCCCAGGTCACCAGCACATGTTTCCTACGGACCAACAGCACAAGGAAGCCCTTGGGAAGCAGGAATTCCAAACAATCTGAATTTTAGCAGGGCTGGTACCGTATTTGGGCTGGTTTGGGTCTCACGGATTCTCCATCCACATATGGACTGAAGAACACGATATGGGATTTGCTCAATGGCAGGAAAAGAAAGCAGGAAGCCATGAGGATAGACGTCAATGAACAAGATGACAGGTACTGCTCCACCTCTTTTCTGCAGGAGGCAGGAGCTATCGCAGAATCATAGAACAACCAGGTTGGAAGAGACCAATCGGATCATCGAGTCCAGCCATTCCTATCAAACAGCCCTCACTGAGAGCTTTTACATCGCAAAGACAGCTTCCAAGAGAAAAAGTAAAAACACCCCGCACAGAGCCATACGTCCTGGCAAACTCTCACAGCTCCTGTATCCCATTCCACTCAGCCAAATTGTTCAATACTGTGACAGAGAGGAAAGAGCTAATCTGCTCATTCATGTGAAGAAGCAAATTCACAGGTAACCAAGTGAACCAAAGCTCTCTCCCACATCTAGCCTCAGGGACTTCGGCAGATTCACGGTGCCACCAGCGCCTGCTCGCCACCCCACCAAGGTACCAGCACAACGTTTCCCCCTTCCTTTACACCCTCCTTGCTCCATGTTTGTGACAATTGTTTGCACAGTTGTTTACCACCTCCCTGCCCAGCTCAGCCTCACACTCAGAGAAGACCCTGGAAGCCTTTTGCAAGGAGACAAGCGCTGCAGCCACACTGATTCGGGAAAGCCCCTCTGACACCAGGAGAGCCGTCAGCCGTCCTCTCTGCCTTCTGTGACGGAGAAGGCTGTGAGGGAATTCCCAGCAGGACTATCGTCAGCTCTCAAAGCTATTCCAGACACTCTCTACCCACTGCCGGGGAGGAAGAGAGTGGAGTGTGGAAACACTTGAAGGAAAAAAAATGAAAACCTCTGTTCTTTCAGTCTCTCTCCCAGTTTCTGCCAATCTTCACCTACACAAGTCACTCCACATCCCCCTCCCTGGCCAGCAGCAACCTTGGACCATCGCTTATTCCTGCAGCACAGCCCAAAAGAAACAACCTGTGGAAGCAAGGAGAAAATCCTGCTTTTCTACGATCAGACAGAGAACGTGTCGGCAGTGCAGGTTCTGCTCCACGCACAGCACCGGTGCCCGCCGGCCTTAGCAAATTCCCGCCAGCAACACCAGCTCTCCAAGGATTCAGGGAACAACGTGCACGGGAATGCGGGGAAGCCGAGCAGGGATGGGGACGACGCTTCCCCCGGGAGAGCCGCGGGGGAGGGAGGGAGGGAGGGAGGGAGGGATGGCTGTCGCTCCGGGCAGGCCGCAGCGCCCGCCGCCTCCGCGCAGAGAGCCAGGCCGGCCCCAAGCGCCCCCTGCCCCAACACCGCCCTGCTCGGTGTGGCCGGGGCTGTCAGGGCCGGGGCTGCCGGGGCCGGGCCAGGCCTCACTCACCATCCCCGCCGCCGCCATCTTGGATCCACGTGTCGGCGCTGACGTCACCGGAAGCGGCGCGCGGTTGGCTGCAGGGCCCATCGCCATGGCGACCGCGGCAGCGCGGCTCTCCCGGGCCCGGCGCAGCGCTGCCGCAGCTCACAGCGCCGCGGGAGGGCAGGGATGGGCCCTGCCGCGCTGCCGAGAGGGCGGAACGCCTCTCCGGGGCGGCAGCGGGGACGCGGCCTCACCGAGCTGGCCGGGGAGGGGAGGGGCCACTCCGCCATCTCTGCTGAGGGCAGAGGCCTTGGTATGGAAGGCGGGCGCGACGCCGCGGGGGCCATGTTTGGTGTGGGCGCCATGTTTGGTGTGGGCAGACTCCGCCCCCTCAGCCTGGTGATGCGTCCCCCACCCCCTAGTCCAGGGTCCTCCCTCGGTCCTAGGATCACCCTCTTCGGTCCAGGAAATCTCCCCCTCGTCCAGGAACCCTCCTTGGTCCACCACCATCATCCCTCCCTGGTCTGGGAATTTCCCCTCGGTCAAGGAACTCTTCCCCAAGTCCAGGGACCCTCCCTGGTCCAGGAACCTCCCCTCACTCCAGGGACTCCCCACCTCGGTCCAGGAGGCGAGAGGTCTATAAACTTTTTATTGGTCACAGGAAGCAGCTGCCCAAGCTGATATAAAAGCGTGCAAGCAGCGACTACCTCTGTGTGCAAGGCAAACACAACCCCGGGCCCCCAGCTCCCTTGCTGTAAAGCGTGCTGGGGAATCTTCAACACAATAATTCTTCCTCCTTGTCCGCAAAGAACCTGTCATAGAATCATAGAATCATAGAACAACCAGGTTGGAAGGGACCCATCGGATCATGGAGTCCAAACAAGTCAATACACACAGTCAATGAGCAGTCACCAAACGGTGAGCGCTGGGCTTGGTGATGACCCTGCACGGGTCCCAGGAGACACTGAACGATGCCAGTGAGTGGAGCAGCATCGCTCTGCCAGAGGGCTCCCTGGGCTGGGGTGGCATTGGGCTGCCCCTGGCTCTGGAGGTTCCTCCTGAGGCCGGGATCCATGTGGAAGCTGCCTTGGAAAGCACCATTCCCGTCTGTCCATCACCTGCGGCACCCTGGGAGGGTGAGGTGAGAGGCATTTGGCATTCAAATCCCAGGATCCTGTGTTCAGGACGAGTCAATGTGCTGGAGTGCAGCATGCCTGGGTGGGAACTCACTGGGAATTCCCCAGCACCCTGCGACCAGGGGACATGGGCGCTGCATCACATGCTCGAAGCATGACAGCGTTTCATCAAGGCCATTGCAGCTGAAGCTCCTACTTCTGCGAAACAGTACAAGGGCGTGGGTTTAAAAATAATAATCCAGAATTTGTCATTTGTAACTGGAAGAGGCCAGGCCACATCCCTCCTTGTGTGGCGCTGCTGGCACCACCACTATCCAGGCAGCGCTTCCCAGTGCAGCCACATCACAGGCACTCAGGCACGTATGAAAGGCACAAGGTACAATCCCACACTGCTTCTCCTCCATCTAGCAGCCCTGGTCTGAGCATGGCTTCCTCCTGCCCAGCCGCATGGGGAAGGCTCTCTGGCTGCTGGGCCAGGCTGGCAGAGGAAGGTGTGCGCAGGTGGATTGCAAATGGGACTGGGGAGAGTGGGATGCGTGTGCTTGCTGCTGCTACCACAGTGTGTGGTGCAGGGTACCCGTTGTCTGCGCTGAGCTTCCTGCACTATGGCTCGTGCTGGTACTGGCTCTCTGTCGCAGTAAAAAAATCCTCCAGAACGCTCTGCGTGTACTCAAAGGTGGGACGATCCTCAGGTCTAGTCTTCCAGCATCTCATCATGATGTCGTACAGCTCCTCGGGGCAGTTCTCCGTGCGGGGCATCCGATACCCGTGCTCCAGCGCTCTGATCACCTCCACGCTCGACATCCCTGGAGAAACAGGGTAGGGCAGGCGAGTGTGTCATGAGTTACCATTGATGTAGTTAAATGAGCAGTGCAGCTTGAGTTTGTCTCATGCTCTGGGCTCCTCCCCATGGCTGCCTTACAGATTTGTCATCTTGAGACCTTGTGCTACTGTCTCTGAGCTCTGCTCCCAGAAGGAGGTTCAGATTTCTTACCATTCCCTCTGTTGACAGCGATCTGACTTCCTAAAGAAACGATCCCATGGATGGGGCCCAGAAGGGGGAACACACGTTTTGGAACTCGAATGGAGGAGGCATTTCACCTCCTTACCTGGATATGGGATGCGGCCGTAGGTAATGATCTCTGTCAGGAGAATCCCAAAGGACCAGACATCTGATTTTATTGTGAAAGAGCCGTAGTTGATGGCTTCTGGTGCAGTCCATTTAATGGGAAACTTGGCACCTGGACAAAGAGATCCAATGGGAAACATGAGCTGTAACCCAAATGCTGAGAAACTGGTGGTGAAATATGGGGAACAAGAAGCCAACGAGCAGAAGAGGAAGATGTGAAGCGATGCAAATGAGAGGAGCTTGCCTCATCTGCCCTTTTACACAGTACATCCCTCCCAGGGTCCTTGCCACCAAGGTTACGCATTGATAAGTGGCTCTAAGGGAATCCTGCAGCCCTTCACTGTCTTGGAGGGCACTCAGATGCCTCCAAGCAGCTCCCGCACCTTCCCGGGCCGTGTACTCATCGTCTTCAATGACTCTGGCCAGCCCAAAGTCTGCAATCTTGCACACCAGCATTGCCGACACCAGAATGTTGGCAGCTCTCAGGTCTCTGTGGATGTAGTTCCTCTTCTCGATATAAGCCATTCCTTCTGCAATCTGCAAAAAGGGGAAAGAGAAAAATGCAAAGAAACTGTTCGAAATAACACAACCCCCTCAATGCAACTGCTACCAGGAACGGAACGAGGTCATCGGCTTCTGGCGAGCTTTGGGGAGGAGTGGGGAAAGTAACAGCAGATGTGGCTGACCCTCCTCCATGGGAACCACTCTCTTCACAGGGAATCCCTTGCAGAAGAGGTCAGGGTTGGGGGGTCCAGCCCAACATGACCCATTTAAGCCCATGTGTGAGAAAAGCAGGGAACTGGCATCTGAGGAGCTGATGCAGACCTCTGCAGCACAAGGTGTAACTCCTTCAGCCTCAGCCACAGAGTAAATCACTCTGCTCAGAGAAGACTCGAGATGAGTCTCCAAATACTGCTCAAGGGAAGTGGGGAGTAAACTGTCCCTTCTCTGCACTAACTGGATAATGACAGGCCTTTAATTGCTGCAGTGATGGTTGCCAGCACTACAGAGCTTCCTTGGTCAGGATGGAGCTCTAAGGAGGCAGTCAACCGAGGAGATGCCTGGGGTCTTCAAGAACAGTTTGTGAGGAATCAGTCCTGACTGCCTCGCTACAAGATAGACACTGAGGGGCTGTAGCGCACTCAGAGAAGGGGAACGAGCTGAAGAAGTGTCTAGAGCCCAGGGATTCTGGGAGCAGCTGAGGAACCTGGGGCTGTTTAGTCTGGAGGAGGCTGAGGGGAGACCTCATTGCTTTCTGCAGCTCCTGGAAAGGAGGTTATGGTGGGGTGAATGCTGAGCTCTTCTAAGTAACAAGCAATAGGATGAGAGGAAATGGCCTCAAGTTGCATCAGAGGAGGTTTAGATTTGGTATTACAAAATATTCCTTCATGGAAAGGATTCTTGGCACTGGCAGGGGCTGCCCAGGCCAGTGAGGGAGTCCCCATTCCTATAGGGGTTTAAAAGCTGCATTGATGTGGTTATTCGGGACAGGGTTTGGTGGTGGGTTTGCCAGTGCTGGGTTAAAGCTGGACTCAATGATCTTAAAGGTCTTTTCCAACCTAAACAAGTCTAGGGTTCTGTGTGGCAGGATAGCTGTGACAATCCCTGAAGTTCCCCCCAGCTCTGTCTTCTGAAGTGTCCACACTCAGCTGCGGCCACACGCACAGCCATGAGCTCTGATCAAGGCAGAGACGACACGGGTATGTGCTACAAAGCCCTAAATTTGTGCCAAATTATCCCATATCTGGATGCTACCAGCGTTGATGAGTGGCTGGAACAGCCAGAGGGGACACTCCTGTCACACCTCCAGGCCTAGGGTAAGGTGTGGTTGCTCCACACAAAATACAGAAGTAACCTAGCCCTGCAAGAGCGGAAGGATCATTGCCACGTTCACACATCGGTTTGCTCGTGGTGACTCAGCCCCACCACAAGCCTGGGTGCCAGGCTCAAAAATGCTTCAACCTTTGCTTCTCAGCGCTGCTCCAAGTGACAGAGCCAAGCCAGGTGCTTTGCGGGAGCCAGCTTGCTGGGAACAGATGGTGTGTGGAGAGCACTGCAGATCAGACCCTGGCACAGCCGGCTCGAGGAGCCCACGACCCAGCCTGAGCCCCCAGGGTCTGAGCTCCTGTCCTGGCTTCCCTGTTGCTCAGGTACCTCTGTGAATTATTCCATAGCTCAGCTCAAAGGGCCCCTGCATTTGTCTGGCATCTGGGGACACCACAGAAATAGCAGGGACAAGACAGTGGTTGCACAAATGATTGCACACACAAAGCTAGATGTATAACAGCTCACTTGGCTGTACCCCAAATCACCTCCTAAAAACATCCCCCAAACTGAGGGGATTTTCCCTGAATCCTCCTGCTTTTCCCGTGCCCTCCCACATCCATGTCAGCCCTTCGGCTGGTGGACCCTCTTGTGGATGTTCCTGTCAGCTAATAACATACTATGTGCCTGTCAAGCAGTGAGCTGGGGAAGGTCTGCTCCCTCCTCACCTGTGCGGAGAAGTCGATCAGCTTCGGGAGTGGCTGCTTGTTCCCCTCATTGCTCTTCAGGAAGTCCAGTAAGCTCCCTGCAGATAGAGAATAGTGTTGGGAATGATGGCTTAGCTGGGATCTGCACCAACCCTTGAGGCAGCATGGAGTCCCAGGGAGCTGAGCACAACATGAGGACTTGGTCAGGAAACACACCTGACCTCCCACCCCACTCTTGGGATCCATCGGAGGGGACAATCCTGGCTACAGACTCCCTCCTGCCTTGCAGAACACTCCTTCTCATCCACTCCTTGTCACCATCGCTCCCTCTCCCAGGGCTGTCACTGTGTCGCCCTGCCCAGCACACTCGGACACACAGCCTCAGGAGCTGGTCCCACTCCCAACACGTGGAGCAGAGCGCCCAGCTGAGCCCAGGGATGCAGGAGGGTTTGATCCTGCACCATCCCCAGTGCACCCAGGCACTGCTTCTTGGCCTGTCCCATGGTGACCATGCAGGGACGTGGGCAGCACCTTTCTCCATGAACTCGGTGATGATGTAGATGGGCTCCTCCTTGGTGACGACTGCGTGCAGCTTCACCAGCTTGTCGTGCTGCAGCATCTTCATCAGGTTGGCCTCCTCCAGGAAGGCATCCACGGACATGCTGCCCGGCTTCATCGTCTTCACTGCCACCTTGGTATGCTTGTTGTAGGTAGCTGTTGGGAGACACGACAGACCATTCCCAGGCTGCCCAGTGCCAAGGCACTGGAACCATTGGATTTTGGAGCTTAAGTACCCACTGCTGCAGACAGAGCTGCAGCATGAGGACTGGAGACCACACACAGCCCAGGGCTACCCCCACACACCCAACCCTGAGTAGTCTCTGCATTGTTTAGCCTAGAGAAGAGGAGGCTGAGAGGAGACCTCATTACACTCTACAACTACCTGAAAGGAGGTTGTAGAGAGGAGGGAGCTGGGCTCTTCTCCCAAGTGACAGGGGACAGGACAAGAGGGCATGGCCTCAAGCTCCGCCAGGGGAGATTTAGGCTAGAGATTAGGAGGAAGTTTTTCCCAGAAAGGGTCATTGGGCATTGGAATAGGCTGCCCAGGGAGGTGGTTGATTCACCTTCCCTGGAGGTGTTTAAGGCACAGGTAGATGAGGTCCTGAGGGACATGGTTTAGTGTTTGATAGGAGTGGTTGGACTCGATGATCCGATGGGTCTCTTCCAACCTGGTTGTTCTATGATTCTATGATTCTATGAAGATCAGGGCCATCTCTGCTTCCCCGTGCTCCTCTCCCACAGGTTGCTTCCTACCTGCCTCTTCCACCCTACCACTCCCCCTGCCTCTTCTCCCAACCCTCATCTTTCCTCCTTCACCATCACCTTCCTCCCAGCTGCCTCCCCCTCACTCTCACCCATCCACACTTCTCCGAACTGCCCGGCTCCCAGCTTCTTCTCCAGCCTCAGCGACTCCCGAGGAATCTCCCAAGCATCTTTCTCCCAGGGCTTCTGTGGTTTGGGTACATGGCAGGGGTAGGTGAGCTTCTGGCACAGTCCATCACTTTGCCCTGCCAGGAAGCACCGAGATCCGTCAGCCAGGCTGCCTCACTGGCCACTCTGTGCTTCAAGGTGGAGCCCACAGTGGCTTCAGGACACATGCTGGCACCACACATCCCACAGCAGCTGGAGCCACGATGGGAGCCTAGCGCTGATGGGCAGGAGCCCCTGGGCCACTGCACACCTCCGGCTGCCCTGCTCAGGGGAAAAGCCCTCTCCTGGATGGTGAGGACATGCGCTCACCCTTGTAGTGCTGGACCAGCTCCTGCAGCGTTTCGAAGCTGCTGCGTGGGGAGATGTAGAAGCCGCCATTATCCAGCATCCGGATCTTGTAATGCTTCACGGTGCCACCATGCAGGTCATCCTCATCCCGCACCGACAGCGAGTAGCAGCCTGTTCAGGAAGGGTGAGCTGCCAGTCCTCACACAGGGCACACGTCCCTGCTGCACCCGGGCATCCCGCAGCACACACCAGGCCATCACCCAGCAGAGGCACCACAGCAGCCCCTCTCCCCCGACATGCTGCACCCCCTTGGCACCAGGCACATGGCTAGTGATACCTGCACCCCAAACACCAAAGCTGCCCCGAAACAGCCCCCTGTCCCCACCCTGGGGCTTGGACATGTCGTAGCACTATGGGCTCTTGTGGAGATGCTCACAGCAGGAGCAGGAGATCCCCAGTCCCTGCCCCACAGCAAAGCAGAGCCCCCGGGCTGAGGCCTCATCTCCTGAGCTCCTCTGCCAGTGAGCGAGGGCAATGGATCCCTGCCACAGGCACCTTCCGCACCTTTTGTTGTCTCACTGTCTCGTATCATGAAGGACCCGATCATATTCCCAGGGCCAAGAAGCTGCCGCTCTGCGTCCTTCCGGCTAATGCCCTTGAAAAACCACCTGCAGCAGAAACAAGTAACAGGATCACAGAACCATGGAATAGTTTGTGTTGTAAGAGACCCTAAAGTCCACACAGTCCCACCCTCTACCATGGGCAGGGACACCTCCCACTGGAACAGCCTTGAACACCTCCAGGGATGGAGCAGCCACCACTGCTCTAGGCACCCTGGGCCAGGGCCTCCCCACCCTCACAAGAGAACATTTCTCCCTTAGATCTCATCTCAATCTCCCCTCTCTCAGCTGAAAACCGTTTCCCCTTATCCTGTCTCTGCACTCCCTGATCAAGGGCCCCTCCCCAGCTTTCCTGGAGCCCCTTTCTATACTGGAAGCTGCTCTAAGGTCTCCCCAAGAGCATTTTCTTCTCCAGGCTGGACGACCCCAACTCTCAGCCTGTCAAATGAACCAAGGAGTACAGCGGGGCTGGGAGCAGAGCTATGGGCCAGGGCTGAGGGCTGGATATGGCGCAGGAACAGGGACAGCCATGGTGGGCGAGCACAGGACCACCCGGGGCCAGGATGTGACACTACAGGATGGACTCACTCCTCTGTCTCCAGAGAGTCAGCTTGGGCGACGTAGTTGCTGGGGATGAAGCCTTCGTGCCCTGTTGCCAGCGACCGTGCTTGCCACCACTCCCCTGACCTGTGACAGAGGTGGTGTCAGGTCAATCCACAGCAGCCGGCACCAAGCCCCGCTGGCTCCTCCAGGAGCCAATTTCAGGAAAAATACTCAGCAGGGCCATGCAAGCCTTCAGGAGAGCCCGGGGCGGGGTCTGCCAGCAGCACTTACTCCTCCAGAACCTTCAGCCGCTCCCCTTTCTGGAAACTCAGGTCCCCGGTGTGCATCGCCTCATAGTCATAGAGTGCCACCACCACTTTGTCCCCCGGGCCTGCAGCAAAGGAGCTCCCTCGGCACCCCTCCCCGTGCTGGGACAGGGCACCCTGGGCAGCCAGGACACGAACCAGGACCCCTGCAGCACCTCCATCTTCATCCTGCTGCATCTGGGCCCTCCAGGAATCCCACCCTACAGGGACTGGTAGTGTTCAACCCAGGCTGGAGAGAACCTGGCCATGCTCCCCTGTGTTCTCCCACCCCGTGCACCCGCTTGCAGCCCCTCTGTACCTACCATCCTCAGGCGGGAGCATGGCCACACTGGGGGCGTTGCTGTTCTGGAAAGCAGGACAGAAACCAGAGTGATGTTGCAGGTGGTAGAGCCTTGTGTCCCACAGGGGTTTTGGCCCCACCAGAGCCGAGGGGCAGCACCAGCACCTCCAGACTCACCGGTCTGCCCAGCACTGCCATCTCTGTCCCCTCCCAACACCTTCATTTTTCTCTTTCTCTGCAGCTCCCTCTTACCCATTGGGTTCAGTCCTTGCCTGCTGCAGCATGGGCTGTGCTGGACTTTGGCCCCACAGCTGAGCCCCCTGACCAGGGGCACAGGCACTGCCAGTGTGTGCAGCTGGCCCTGCTCATGGCACTGGCAGCCCCGGCAAGGAGAGGGGCTGAGCCCCCAACGACGGCTCAGCCTCGTGCCCCCAGCTCACTCAGCAGCTCCCGCTCACCCTCCTGTTGGCAGCCGTGGGGTCCCTCACGTAGCGGCCCTGCTGGCAGCTGGGGCCAGGGTCGGGTTTTATCATCTTCTCTTCGACACCAGCTTCCTTTGACTTCATGCAACCCATCCTGCAGCCAAGGGAGGGGAAGTGAACTCATTGCAACAGAGGCAAAAGCCCCGTTCCAGCCCCACATGCAGCAGATCCCATCCGGCACGGAGCCAGCATGGGCTGCGGTGCCCACCTGGCTGCAGAGAGAGGACTCTGCTCCCCTGGCAGATCCAAGCTGGGGGAGCCCCAGGGTGCCCAGCGAGATGTGCAGAGGTGCAGGCGAAGAAAAGAGATCTCCTGGTGCAGAGAAAGGGGAAGTCATGCAAGGTGAACGTTGGGCAGGTGACAGCGGCTGTCACGGAGCAGCTTTCCCCATAAATCCTTCCCCAGAGCGGGGTGCAAGCTCTGAACATCGTGGTGGGAAAGAGCCTCTTGGCAAAGCAGGACGTGCTCGGGGCTGCTGCTTGGGGCTCCCCATCATAGAATCATAGAATCACCAGGTTGGAAGAGACCCACCGGATCATCCAGTCCAACCATTCCTATCAAAATTCCTATTGAGGTCCTTTGTCTGTAACGACACAAGCATAACCTCTTCCCCACGTGAATAACTTGAGAGGGACTTCCCATTTTTGTGTATCTATAGTTTTGACTAATACCTGAACATCATCATCATCTTGGCTTAATCTACCTGTCATTGCCTGAAAGTGTTTAACAATTGGTGGTACTGTATCTGACCCACTTAAGCGTAAAAAATTCATAACAAACAGCGCTTTACAAAGCCTATTTTGTGGAGATTCCTCAGCTTCTTCCACTTTTTGTTTTTCTAAAATTGATTTTGATTTCAGAGGCTGGTGAAGGGGCTGGAGAACAGAACCTATGAGGAGTGGCTGAGAGAGCTGGGGGTGTTTAGCCTGGAGAAGAGGAGGCTGAGAGGAGACCTCATTGCTCTCTATAACTACCTGAAAGGAGGTTGTAGAGAGGAGGGAGCTGGGCTCTTCTCCCAAGTGACAGGGGACAGGACAAGAGGGAATGGCCTCAAGCTCCGCCAGGGGAGATTTAGGCTGGGGATTAGGAGGAGGTTTTTCCCAGAAAGGGTCATTGGGCATTGGAATAGGCTGCCCAGGGAGGTGGTTGAGTCGCCTTCCCTGGAGGTGTTTAAGGGACGGGTGGATGAGGTCTTGAGGGACTTGGTTTAGTGTTTGATAGGAATGGTTGGACTAGAAGATCTGATGGGTCCCTTCCAACCTGGTTGTTCTATGATTCTATGAAATGAGTGCATTCAATGGTAGCCTAACCAGTGGGAGAGTGGGGGATTCCGGTAAGATGGGTAACAGCTTTGCATCCTGTGTTCAGTTGTGGGCCCTTCACCACAAGAAGCTGGTGCTTGGGGTCCCCTATCCCTCGGTGTGGCCGTGGCACCCCTGCTGCCGTGGGTCACCGCTCTCCACCACACTCCATGGCTGCTCTGTGCCAGGGTGGAGCTGCCTGGAACAACCACCAGCCCAGGGCGAACAAAAATGTTCCACGATCTCCAGCTCCCCAAGAAATATCCACAGGAAAACGTGCTGCAAGAAGCAATGAGTGGAGGGGAAACCCCCACAAAGGCACTTCCCTTGTCTAGGAGAGACCTCAGCTCTGAGAAAGGAGAAGGTGAAGGAGGAAGCTCGAGGGTGAGTGAGTGGGGCCTCACAGCACGCAAAGCACCCCTGGCCTTGCTGAGAGAGCAGCTGGGCACCAGTAAGTATTTGCTGTGTTTGTCCCACAGCCGGTCAGAGGATTTGGTCTTACAAAGGCATTTCTTTGTATCAGAAATGGTGTGACCAGCAGGGCCAGGGAGGTGATTCTCCCTCTGTACTCAGCACTGGGGAGGCTGCTCCTTGAATCCTGTGTCCAGTTCTGGGCCCCTCACCACAAGAAGGATGTTGAGGCTCTGGAGTGAGTCCAGACAAGAGCAATGAAGCTGGTGAAGGGGCTGGAGAACAGGCCCTATGAGGAGCGACTCAGAGAGCTGGGGGTGTTTAGCCTAGAGAAGAGGAGGCTGAGAGGAGACCTCATTACTCTCTACAACTACCTGAAAGGAGGTTGTGGAGAGGAGGGAGCTGGGCTCTTCTCCCAAGTGACAGGGGACAGGACAAGAGGGAATGGCCTCAAGCTCTGCCAGGGGAGATTTAGGCTGGGGATTAGGAGGAAGTTTTTCCCAGAAAGGGTCATTGGGCATTGGAATAGGCTGCCCAGGGAGGTGGTTGAATCACCTTCCCTGGAGTTGTTTAAGGCACTGGTGGATGAGGTCTTGAGGTTTAGTGTTTGATAGGAATGGTTGGACTGGATGATCCGATGGGTCTCTTCCAACCTGGTTGTTCTATGATTCTAAAGCACAAACACCTTTGGGAGTCCAAGCATCCCGCAGCCACCCATCCCCACAGCATCCCAGTGCACCGTCGCACGCAGTGACCCAGTGGCCGTAGCTTTCCTGCTGGCTCCAGCAGCACAGAGCTGAGGGAACACCACTGGGAGCAGCTGTTCCTGGTGCATCATCACCCCGGAGAGACGTGTCCCACAGCCCGTGTGCCTGTCCCGAGCTGTTGAGACCAGGTGGGATGAGGGGACCCCACTGCTCTGGGAGTGCAGCCGCTGATGGGGCAGGCAGTGGCAGGTCCCCAACAGTTCCTACAAGGCCACCGGCGGGGATCACCTCCCTAGGATATCCCAGGAGACCTTAGCTTCGCTTCCCTGGGACAGCCTGGGTATCGCTTCCCTGTCACCCCCAGGTGTCGGAGCACCCCAGGACACCTCTCCATCACCTCCCCAAGACACCCTGGGACACTGCAAGACATCACCTCCCTGCCATCCCCGGGTGTCAGCTGCTCAGGTCACCCCAGGCATCCCTTCCTTAGGGCATTCGGGGCATCCTCAGGTGTCACGGCCCAATCACCCTTGGCATTGCCTTCCCGGGTCACCCTGGGACACCCCGATATCACCTCTCTGGGGTAGCCCACGACATCCAAGCATCGCTGTCCTGCCTCCCCAAGGGACCCCGATGTCACCCCCTTAGGGTACCCCGGCATCGCCTCCCCTCCACCACCGGGCATCGCCTCCCCGAGGCCCCGGTGGTCCCAATGCTCCGCTCACGGCTCCGCTCTCACCTTCACCGTCCCGGTCCCGGGGTTGCTGCTGCTGCTCCGCTCTGCCCGGTAACGCCACCCCCCCCCCGCCCCGGTAACGCCCCCGCGGTAACGCCTCTCTCCCCACCGAATCCACCGGCGGGGCGGGTGCAGCCGGTACCTCCCGGGACAGACCCGGGGCTGACAAGCCCCTGGGCAGCGGTGGTCGCCGTTCTCTGCTTTACTCCGGGAGCATCCCCGGCTCTGCCAGCATCCCCAGAGCAGTCCCGACCCTGCCTTCCCCGAGCAATAGAATCATAGAATCCTAGAACAACCAGGTTGGGAGGGACCCATCGGATCTTCTAGTCCAACCATTCCTATCAAACACTAAACCAAGTCCCTCAAGACCTCATCCACCAGTGCCTTAAACACCTCCAGGGAAGGGGAATCAACCACCTCCCTGGGCAGCCTATTCCAATGCCCAATCACCCTTTCTGTGAAAAACTTCCTCCTAATCCCCAGCCTAAATCTCCCCTGGTGGAGCTTGAGGCCATTCCCTCTTGTCCTGTCCCCTGTCACTTGGGAGAAGAGCCCAGCTCTCTCCTCTCTACAACCTCCTTTCAGGTAGTTGGAGAGAGTAATGAGGTCTCCTCTCAGCCTCCTCTTCTCTAGGCTAAGCAACCCCAGCTCTCTCAGCCATTCCTCATAGGGCCTGTTCTCCAGCCCCTTCCCCAGCTTCGTTGCTCTTCTCTGGACTCACTCCAGAGCCTCAACATCCTTCTTGTGGTGAGGGGCCCACAACTGAACACAGGATTCAAGGAGCGGCCTCACCAGTGCTGAGTACAGAGGGAGAATCACCTCCCTGGACCTGCTAGTCACACCATTTCTGATCCAAACCAGGGTGCCATTGGCCTTCTTGGCCACCTGGGCACACTGCTGGCTCATGGTCAGTCGGCTGTCAACCAACACCCCCAGGTCCCTCTCCTCCTGGCAGTTTTCCAGCCAGACTTCTCCCAGTCTGTAGCTCTGCACAGGGTTGTTGTGCCCCAAGTGCAGGACTCGGCATTTGGCCGTGTTAAACCTCATGCCATTGGACACTGCCCAGCGCTCCAACCTGTTTAGGTCCCTTTGCAGAGCCTCCCTACCCTCCAGCAGATCGACACTTCCACACAGCTTTGTGTCATCTGCAAACTTGCTAAGGGTGCACTCAATGCCTTCATCCAGGTCATTGATGAAGACATTGAACAGGGCTGGACGCAGCACTGAGCCCTGGGGAACCCCACTTGTCACTGGCCTCCAAGTCTCGGTGACCTGCTCCACTCCCAGTCTCGGTGTTTAATTGCAATCTGCGGAAATCACAGCACATGGTGTTGCCAACCAAGGGCTCCCCCAGCCTCGCTGAGAGCTTCCAGGGCTTGGCAGAACCCCTGTCCCCCCCTTAACACCCCCACCCCAAGCGCAACAGTGATACCAAGCACCCAGAGAATCCAGGCTCGGAGGTGCAGCACCTCATTGGTGAGCCCAGAGGGAACCGCTGGGTTCCAGACCTCCCTCAGAGGTAGTTGTCCTCCTCCTCGTCCTCCTCTTCTTCATCCCGCGCTAGTGCCTCGATGTCATGGGTGATGTCCGTGATCATGCGGTTGAAGGACTCGGATTCGGAGCGCAGGGACCAGCTGTCGTAGCTGCGCACAGCCGAGGCCGAGGTGTTGCTCATACTGCGCTTGATGCGGCCGAAGCTGTCGGTGAGGATCCCACCTTCCCGGATGCCAATGCTCTCCAGGAAGTTCTCGAAGTACCCGATGTCTTGGTCGGGGATGAAGGGTCTCATTCCTGCCAGGAACACTGCGAGTCTCAGAGTGACCCTACCCAGGCGGGCAGCACTGGGGCATGATGCCAACCAGCTCCACCAGCTGCTTGCTGGGGTCCTGTCCTATTCCATCCCATCCTATTTTTTTCCATCCCATCCCATCCCATCCCATCCCATCCCATCGCATCCCATCCCATCCCATCCCTTCCCATCGCATCCCATCCCATCCCATCCCTTCCCATCTCATCTCATCCCATCCCATCCCATCCCATCCCATCCCATCCCATCCCATCCCATCCCTTCCCATTCCATCCCATCCCATCCTATCTCATCCGATCTCGATCCTGATCCTCATCCCCGTCCCTGTCCCTATTCTTGTTCCCATCCCATCCCATCGCATCACTTCCCATCTCATCCCATCCCATCCCTTCCCATTGCATCTCATCCCATCCCATCTCATCCCATCCCATTCCATTGCATCCCATCCCATCCCATCCCATCCCATCCCATTGCATCTCATCCCATCCCATCCCATCCCATTGCATCTCATCCCATCCCATCCCATCCCATCCCTTCCCATCGCATCTCATCTCATCCCATCCCTTCCCATCCCATCCCATCTCATCCCATCCCCTCCCCTACAGTGGGGTCCCATCACCCTCCAGCGCACACCAAGCACCCCAAGGGATACATGGACATCACCAGGGTGACGTGGTGGCTTGGGGTGGCTGTGGTGAGAACCCAGACGCTCACCAAGGAGAAGAAACTTCCTGCGATCCCCGTAGAGGCGCAGCAGCTCCCCACAGTACTCCTGCACTGGTGTTCCCAGCCGGTACTCACGGAGCAGGAGGGCAAACTGCTGGATCTCCTGTGGCGACAGCTTGTTGCGCAGCTGTGGGGACATGGGGTGTCTAACTGGGGTTGGAGACACAGGCAGTGCACAGCCCTGGCCCCACACTGCCGCACTGCCCAGCACCGAGCAGGACCCCTTGCCCGTCCCCATGCCCGCACCGTCACCATGTAGTCCTGCAGCTGCTCCAGCCCTGTGCCACTCTGGTCGCTGCCGCTGCAGGCAGTGGCCAGGCTGTGGTGGGACTGGTGGAAGGAGGGTGAGGAGGCACCGCTGTAATACGCTTCGAAGGTGTCGTGGGAGCCGTCACTGTGGGAGGACAGGGGTCAGTGGGTCCTGGCACCCCTCGTGTGCCTGCCTGCATACCCCAGTGCACACCACACACTGTGGGGCTGGGGCATATCTACAGCTGGGACAGACAGCCATCCCGGTCCAGGGACACCCACCCCGGTGCAGGGACACCCACCCCAGTGCAGGGACACCCTTGGAAGACCCAGACTCACAAGGAGCTGCAGCAGCTGAAGTCGGCATCGTAGCCTGTGCGGCAGCTTTCACCTGGAGAGGGAGAGCTGAGGCGTCAGAGTGGGGCCAAGACGCTGCCATGGCACCTACCCCCCTGGGCTGTGCCCGCTCAGCCCTGCCTGTCAGCCCTGTGCCACCCCTGGACACTCACTCCTGCTGGAGAGCCAGGGCCGTGTGGGTGTGGAGGTGTAGTGGTACCCGGCGCGGTCCACACATTCGATGCTCTGGTCCCCATAGATGATCTGGAAGACCTGGCAGATGAGGGCGCAGGACTCCTCAGCAGCATCCTGCAGTGGGAGGGGAGAGCATGGGTGGGCAAGTGCCATTGGGTGACCATAGAACATGGAATCACAGAATCATTTGGTTGGAAAAGACCTTTGAGATCATCGAGTCCACCTGTACCTGTCCTGTACTAAACCATCCCTGAGCAGTTCACCTGCTTGGCTTTAAAACCCCTCCAGGGATGGGGACTCCATATCTGCCAGGGCCTGAGAACCCTTTCTGTGAAGGAATATCTCCTAATATCCAATCTAAACCTCCCTGGCACAACTCGAGGCCATTTCCTCTTATCCTATCCCTTATTACCTAGTTGAAGAGCCCAGCACCCACCTCACCACAATCTCCTTTCCAGGAGCTGCAGAGAGCAATGAGGTCTCCTCTCAGCCTCCTCTTCTCCAGACTAAACAGCCCCAGGTCCCTCAGCTGCTCCCAGAACCCCTGGGCTCCAGACCCTTCCCCAGCTCTGTTCCCTTCTCCAGATGCGCTCCAGCCCCTCAATGTCTTTCCTGGACTGAGGGGCTCAGAACTGAACCCAGGATTCAACGTGCACTTCTCCAGCATGGAATGCATGGATGATCCCTGCTTGGCTCCTGTTGGCCACCCCATGACTGATCCAAGCTGTTGGTCACCTTGGTCACCTGAGGCGCTGCTGGGATGTCTGTTGCCCAGCACCCCCAGATTCTTTTCCACCAGACAATTGCCATTAGGTGGCCACGTGCTGCTGGGTGGCCATACGCTGGTGCTGCTCACCCTGTTGGGCACAGCGAGGATGATGAGGTTGGAGTAGGCATCGGGGCAGGGCTCCTGTGGGTCCAGTGGGTTGCTGCCGGCGTGCCGCCTCTCCCAGCTGCCGAAGCCGGTGCCACGTTCCCAGCTACCGCCAGCGGTGCCTGCCTGCCTCCGCTCCCAACTGCCACCGCAGGGCTGCCGCCTCTCCCAGCTGCCCGAGGGCCGCCCGCGCTGCCGTCGCTCCCAGCTGCCGCCCCGCCGCCGCTCCAGGCTGCCGCCCTGGTGGCCCTCCTGCCCGCCCCGTGCCGCACGCCAGTCCAGGCTGCAGATGGTGTGCCGACGCTCCATTGGGCCACCCAGACGCCCGCCCTCCGGCCACGAGCCCCCTGGACGCTTCTCAGCTGGGAATGCCTTGGGGAAGGCCTTGGACACCCCGGTCGGAACTGCTTCAGGGTGTGCGCCCGCGGGGACAGGGTCCACTCCTAGACCTGGCACAGTGAGATGAAGCTGGGCAGCAGGGCAGGGGCTGTGCTGCCCACCTCACCTGGCCCCCAACCCCTGCCCCACTGCCCTGTCCCTCCGGCCAGCAGGATAGGGAGGGATGCGGGAGACCTTTGGTGTGAGGATGGCAGCCGGAGGCAGCGCCACCTCCAACCCTTCATAGAATCATAGAATCGCCAGGTTGGAAGAGACCCACCAGATCGTTGAGTCCAACCATTCCTATCAAACACTAACCCATGTCCCTGAGTGCCTCATCCACCCGTGCCTAGGGAAAGGGACCCCTGCCAAGCCTCTCTCTGAGCCAGGAGTGCAACTTGGGCCTTTGCCAGCCAGAGCTGGCACCACCTAACATCCCCCAACCTCTGCCCCCCGCATGCCCTGGGGACACAGCTGGTGTCCCCAGCCAGACACCCGCACCAGTTTTGAGGATGAGGAGGTGCAGGGCATCATCGCGTAGATAGGACGCCGCAGCAATTTCGTGGGTGGGGATGCGCAGGATCAACTCCTCGTTGTCACGCCAGGTAAGCAGGAGGCAGCGTGCGGAGAGGCTGAGGATGCTGTCCTGCTCCGGCGTCGTCTGCAGTGGCAGCTCCTTCAGCTGCTGCAGGGGCAGAGCGCATGGCAGGGGTGTGGGGCACCCAGTGGTGTGGGGCAGAGCTTGGGGGGGGGTGCCTGGGAGTCAGCACCCCTCTTACCCTGGCTGTGTCCAGCAGCTGCAGCACCTCATCCCGGCTGGAGGGGTTCAGGGACGCTGTCACCCATGTCAAGTGGCCTAAAAACTGGGAGGGACAAAACTCATAGAATCATAGAACAACCAGGTTGGAAGGGACCCATCGGATCTTCCAGTCCAACCATTCCTATCAAACACTAAACCAAGTCCCTCAAGACCTCATCCACCCGTCCCTTAAACACCTCCAGGGAAGGTGACTCAACCCCCTCCCTGGGCAGCCTATTCCAATGCCCAATGACCCTTTCCGTGAAAAATTTCCTCCTAATCTCTAGCCTAAATCTCCCCTGGCGGAGCTTGAGGCCATTCCCTCTTGTCCTGTCCCTCGTCACTTGGGAGAAGAGCCCAGCTCCCTCCTCTCTACAACCTCCTTTCAGGTAGTTGTAGAGAGTAATGAGGTCAAAGCTGCTCAGAGCATCTTGGAGGAACTGGGGCTGTGTATCCTCCTCCAGGGCACCCCCAAAGGGAGGTTGTATCACCCTGATGTGCAGAGACACCTTGCATGGCTGGGGAGTCCTCTCTGCCCTTCCAACTCACCCTCGCTGGGTGTTTGCCTGAGCAGGGAAAGCACCACGACGCAGGGAAAGCACCACGACGCTCCCGGCCACCACAGGTGGTGGCTCTCGGTGTGGTGGCCACAACCCTCCTTGCTGTGAGCAGGTATCCCTGGGGACCCCCGGAGCCCCTTACCTTCACCTCCTTCTCCACATAGTCGTGCAGCAGGATCTGGGGGTCGATCAGGTAGTCAGGGGGATAGAGGGGCACCGAGTGCAGCGGCCGCCGGTAGACGCTGCTGCGGAGAGCCTGCCGCCGAGCCGCTTTGGGGAAAACCAGCCGCTTGATGGGTGACACGAAGCCCTGGCAGGGAGAGTGGGCACAGGGACACGTCGGTACTGTACACCCAACCCTGGCACCCAAGCACTGGGTCTGCGGGCACCTCTCTGCTTGCTCACCCTGAGTTTGCACATCTGGGGTCATTCAGGTGGCAGCGGGTGCAGGGCCCCTTGTCCAGGTGTCCCCATGAGTCTCACCAGCTCCCAAACACCCCTTGCCCTCCCAGATCTCCAGCCCCACGCACCTTCTTCCCCTTCTTGGCCTCGCAGTCCATGGTGGGGCCACGGTTCTGCCTCCCAGCACAGCTGCCCCCACCGCCCCGCTCGGCGCCGCTGCCTTTTCCTGTGTCGGAAACTCCACCAGGATGGCCAGGATGTGAGTTCCTGCCCCTCCTGGGGCCTGCTGGGACTGGGCTGGCCTGAGAGGGACTGGGACTGGGACTGAGACTGGGCCTGGGCTGGCTTGAGAGGGACTGACTCTGGGACTGGGCCTGGGCTGGCCTGAGAGGGACTGGAACAGAGACAGAGACTGGGACTGAGACTGGGACTGGGCTGGCCTAAGTGGGACTGGGACTGGGCTGGCCTGAGGGATACTGGAACTGAGATTGAGACCAAGACTGGGATTAGGACTGGGATGGAGACTGGGACTGGGACTGGGACTGAGACAGGACCATGACTAGGACAGGGACTGGGATGAGCACTAAGATGGGCTGGATCTGCTGGTGGCCCTTGACCTGACCTGGACTCCAGGTCTGGGGGTGCCCACTGGCTGCTCAGCCTGTGCTGTGGGTTCCCCTGGGTGGGGGTCGGTTCTGCTCCCTCCTGACCCCACATGAGCCCCATTTTCATGGGGCAAAGCTGGCTGTGTTGCCTCCATCCTGCCCAGCTCACAGGGAATGGCACCAGCAGGAGCGCTCAGCACCCGTGTCCACAGCGGCCTGTGGTTCCAGGCATTGTCCAAGCACCAGAGCCTCCGGCAGCGAGGAGGTTGGCTGCGCAACGGCCGTGTCCGGTGGCCTCATGCTGCATCCTGACCGTGCACCCCTTCCCTGCCAGCCACCAGCACCAGCCAGGGCCACCAGCACTGCTGTAGCCCATCCTGCTCCGTGCTCCGACCACCCGGGATGGGGGGCAGCATCCTGCACCCACAGGCAAGGATGAGTTCCCGCAGGCAGGGCTTATTGAAATGAATTTAATATCTCATGTCGCAGCAAAATTAAAAATATACAAAAAGTTTGTGGTATACAAAAAAGTCTTGGTACAGACCCCAGCCTCCCACTCTCCCGCGCCGAGGGTCCCAGAGAAGAGGGTGGCACACAGAATATTTACAGTACGTGGCAGCGGTTGCCTGGTCCCACTGCAGGGGACCAGGGAGACCCTCCGGGTCACAGCCCCCCAGCAGTCCCCGCCAGGAGCCAACGGAGCCGGCACAAACCTCTCCCTGCTCCCTGAAGCCAGGGTGGCCCTGCTGCAACCCTTGGGGACTGGGACCCCCGTCCCAGTTGGGTCTCGAGCATCCCCAGAGCTGCCCATGTCCCACAACACCCAGCTGGGTGCTGGGTTCCGTCCCCTTGCTGTGGTCCTGGTGAGCTGGCGCTGCTGTCCCGGTGCTGCCACTGGCACCAGGGAGCTGGGCTTGGCTTCCCGTGTGGTTGGGTGAGGGGCAGGAGGGTGGCTGCGCCCTGGGAATGGGAGAGGGGCTCACACTGCCCCGTGTCCCCCATGCAGCTGGGCACCCCTCGCCGAGCAGGGCAGCACCACACAGGCAGAGGGTAGGTGCCAGCTGCTGAATTCCCTGCCCAGAGAGCCCAGGGCTGAGAGTACCGTGGCTTGAGTGCATAGAAAAGCTTCCCTCTGTCCTGCGTCCCCACACAAACCCTGGGGTGAAGGGCATGGGGCTTGCAGATCGCCCCAACTGGAGGTTCCTCCCTGCCCTGGAGGGGACAGGAAAGGGGTTTGGGGATCCCAGAGGAGTTGCCCCGTGCCAGCACCCAGTCCCCATGCTGCCTGTCTCCATCCTTGGTGGCTTCTGGAGGAGCGGCTGTCATCTGGGTACTATGTGGGGACCTGCTGCAATGCTGCTCGACGCCTCCAGGAGTGACCCCAGCCTAGCTGCCCCATGCTGCCCCCCACCCTCCCTGAGGAAAAGAGACCCCCCAGGAGCCACCCCACACCCAGTGCTGCCTGGCCTGCTCGCCACCCACCCTGGCTTCTGCCTGTTAATGATGGTGAAGGAGGGTTGGGGGGCCCAGCCCACTGTCCAGCCTCAACCGCACTCTGCACCCTTCTCTGAAAGGTTTTCCGAGGCTTCCAGTTAGCACCAGTGACCCCAGGGATGGCCTGGCCCAGCCTGCTGTCACCCCGTCTTTCCAGCTACAGAGAAATGGGAAAGAAAACCAATGTGATGCCACCAAACCCACTCTGCCACACTCCTGGGCTGTGCCACAGGGCTGGGAACCCACACGACCCCACGCAGCCCCTCACGCCAGCCTTCCCCGGAGCCTCGCGTGGCACCTGGTGGAATGACGAGGTGACCCATGCGCCCCAGCCTGGCGCAGGGTTTGGCACAGGGACCGAGCCGGGGGCATGGGGAAGGCACGGGAGCGCAAGGGTCAAGGGGCTGGTGCACAGCCAGGGGGTGTCTAGCAGCTCCCCTGCCCCTCAGCCCCCTGCACAAACACACACATACACACACATGTGCACGTGCACATGCACACGCACCCTCTTGTGTCACACTTGGCCCTGGGGAGGGCACAGGGTACATTCAGCACAGCCCTTTGGGTCGGGACATGCCAACGGATCCAGGCAGGAGAAGGGGACACATTCAAACCCAGAGCCTGGGGCAGCCCTGCTCCTCTGGGCAGGGGGGAGGTGGGGGGAGACAGGATCCCTGCTCAGGTTTATACTGGGGAGCTGGACAGGGCTGATGTCAATGGAGATATGGATGCAAACACTCCCAGGTGGGGAGAGATACCAAAGTTGGGAGGGTGAAACAGAGAGGGGGTGATTCCCACTTTGGAAAGCCCCAGGAATACCAGTGGCCCCACATGCCCTTCCCAGAGGTGCCAACCAGGCCCTGTCCTCCCCAGACATAGCGGAGGTAGAAAATGTCACAAAAAAATGTCACCATTGAGGTGAAAACAAACCCGATGAGATGAAGTGGTTCCCATTGGGAGGGAGGGATGATGGGGTGCAGCCATCTCAGCCCGAGCAGGGTCTGTGCCACCCCCGAGGAGCTCCCCAGGCCAGGGTCTGCACCCCACAGGGTGGGTCATAAGCCAGGGGGACCAAGGATGGAGATAAAGGGGTGGACCTGCAGGGCTTGAGGGGGCACGGGGGCCTGGCTGGACCCCAGCTGTCCCCTGCTCTGGCTCTCTGGGGTGACAGGACCCACACAGCCGCCCTGGTGCAGCTGCGCTCCAGCCCATGGCCCTGCCCTGGCATCCATGTCCCCACATGCTGCCCCATGGCACCCTAAACCCCTCACAGGCACCGTCCCCCAGCCTTGGGGGAGCCCTGGTCCCCATCCTGCACCACCAACCCTGTTGCATGCTGCAGGATCACAGCTCCCACCACCTCGGGCTCAGGCACCGGTGAGGTATTTTGGCAAGGACGAGCCCTGGGGGAGCCGGGGGGGGGTTGGGACACGGGGTTCGGCTGCAGGAGGGCGGCGTAGGGGGCATAGCACCAAGAGATCTCCCTGGCCCCCGCCCGCGGGGTGCTCGGCATGGCAGCACGGCAGCACCGGCAAACCCATCGGAAAGGCAAACGGCTGTGAAGACCCAGGGCAGCTGGGATGGCACCAGGAGGGCCCCGCCGTGCCCTCCAATCCTACACGGTGGTTTCATACTCCAGCACCTCCTGGGGGGCCCCGGCGGTGCGGTACTGCAGGCGCGGGGTGGTGGGCGACGCGTACTCCAGCGCCAGGATGGTTTTCCGCAGGCGCCGGTCGATGAAGTGGGCATCCCAAGCTGGGTACTTCTTCCTGGGCAGGTCAATACGGATGACGGGCCCCTCTGTCCGCGGGGCGCGGGCGGCTGGTGCCGGCGGGGCGCAGGGTCTCACCTGGAAGACGGGCACACAGCTGTCCCGCTCCCCCGGCGCCCCGTCCCGCTCCCCCCCTGTAGTCCGCGGCAGCGAGCGTGGGGGGCTGGTGACGGCATCCGTGGGGGACACCGGCGCTGGAGCCGGCGGCTGCCGGAAAATGCAACCCCCGGCCTGGGGGCCAAACATGGGGCCGTTGGGGTGCAAGAGGCAGTAGTAGATGAACATGAAGAAGATGCCGAGGGCGAAGCTGGAGCTGACCACGCAGACGAGGATTAAGGCGTCGAAGTCGGAGGTGGTCTTGCGGTCGTAGTAGAGGAACCAGAGGACGGTGAGGGCGGCGTTTTCCGACAACGTGATGATGTAGTAGATGCACATGCGGTAGCGGCTGCGTCCCTCCTTGACGTTGAACCAGCAGAAGATGTAGATGATGCCCACCACCATGTTGTAGATGATCTCCTCCCACTTGGACATGCAGAAGTCTGTCTCGCCCTGGATGATCCAGAAGGTCATGATGCACCAGTGGGTGACGATGAAGATGCCGAAGTAGAGCTGGAACACGGAGGCAAAGAGGGCGAAGGCGATGGCACGGGCGGCGATGGTGAAGAGGTGCCACAGGATCTGCACCACAGCCCCTTTGTAGGACATGGGCATCTTGTCCTCCCGCGAGTCCCGCAGCACCTTCTGGTAGGAGGCGATCATCCACGCCAGGGAGACCAGCGAGGCTGAGGCCGAGAGCCCTGCAGGTGCAAAGCAAGGAGGGGGAGTGAGAGCTTGTGGCAGACCGGGACCCCCTCCAGCCACCCCCGTCCCCTGCCATGGGTCTGTCTTCCTTACCCTGCAGCGGGTCGATGCTGTTCTGCTGCACCATGATGCTGAGCTGCAGCACGAGCTGGGGCGCGCTCTTCAGGAAGGTTTCCAGCAGCCGCAGCATGCTGATATCCGCGCTCTCAAACATCATCCGCCAGTAGAAGTGGCGGCGACGGTGCTCGGCCTGCCAGCGGCTCTGCAGCCCCAGGTAGAGCGTGCGGAGGTACCTGCGCCAGGAGGGGTGAGAGGGTGAGAGGAGCCCCCACTGCCCAGGCAGCCGAGTTCATCCCCCCCTGCCCGTGCCAGGCATTCCCTGTCACCACTGCCAAACCACCCAGGCAAGCATTTCCCCCCCGATTTGGGGCCATGGGAAGCCCCCCACAGCCAGGGTGCAATGTGGCGATGCCAATCTCTGTCCCACACAGAGCCCTGAGATGCTGGGAAGGGGCAGCTTGTGCAAAACCAGCTGCCCCAGGGCTCACTTGGCCACCACCCTGCTGCCCACCCAGTCGTTGTGGTGCTCATACAGCCCTCTGGCGCTGCCCCTGTGCCCTCATCCCATACACAGGGTCTGGTTCCCATCCTGACCGGGGATCCTGCCCACAACCCCACTCTCTGGCCACCGATGGGTTTGGGGTGCCTGGCTCCAGCCACGCCATATCCAGCTGCCTGTCGAAGGGGATATTTTGGTGCTGGCATGGAGCCTGCCCTGCTGCCCCCTGCCCTGGCCAGGAGGGAAGCACCAGCTGGTTGCGCCACGGTGCCCGCGGGAAGCTCCCAGGCACTTGTGCCAGAGCTGCCTCGACTCTTGGCAAGGCTGTGGACACGGGCACATGCCAGCCCCAGCCATCTGGTCGTCGGACGGGGGTCAGCGGAGGTGTGCGTGGCACTGACACATGTGCCGGCTGAGTCACTGCCACCAGGGACCCCTCCCTGTGGCGCAGGGCCAGATCCGGGCACCACGGGAGGGGACACAATGCCGGACAGACAGGGCATCCCTGGGCAGCCCTGAGCACACCGTGGGCCAATGGCTCCTCTGCCACAGGGGCAGGAGGGAGCCGGATGAGGAGGAAAATAGAAAGATGACGCGGAAGGACGTTAGGCCATAAAGCTTCCTCCCAGCTGAGCAAAACCATCACACAGAGCGACAGCCTCTCCATCAGCTCCAGAAAGCACTGCCAGCTGACTCCATTAGCCTGAAGCACGGGAGAAATCCTGATCCCAGCATTTTCAACTCATCCGTCAGCGGGAGGAGGTAGGAGCTGGCCCTGCTCCCGGTGCAGGGACAGCTGGGTGCTCCCACCTCTGGGCTGCACAGCCCTGAGACCACGGTGAGGGCCATCAGCTGGGGCCACTGAGGCCCCCTGTGCCACCTTGCTGCCATCTGCTCCTGCCCCAGGCAACCGCTTCAGCTCCCTCGCTACACTGGGATGGACACACCAGTCCCACCAGGCTCTCGTGGTCCTCCCCAGCGGGGCCAGTGATGCCCTGGGCAGCCCTGTCACCACCTGCCCCATCACCTTCCACGCCCAGACCCCACAAAGCCCCTCTGAGCGCTGGCTGCTGGGCAAAACCCACCCAATTTCAGCAGGTGCTTGTGGTGATGGGGACAACCCCAGCTCCAGCCCCCACCGGCTGCTTTGCACTGGTGTCCAAATCACATTTGATTGCCCATCTCGGGGGGAGCAGCTAATTTTAGCCTTTGCTGTTCCCATTCTTTACTGATCAGGGGGACAGGTTGTGGCCACTCGCCTCCCAGCTCCCGGCACAGGTTTTCTGCCCAGTGCCACCTGTTTGTGGGCAGCCAGGCTGGCACTGCCATCGCAGCACTGCCACTGCCCCCAGTCCAGATCCCCCCCTCTTACTGTCAGGGTGCAAACCAGGGGACAGCCTGGGGACAGAAAGGGTCATTGGGCATTGGAATAGGCTGCCCAGGGAGGTGGTTGAGTCACCTTCCCTGGAGGTGTTTAAGGCACAGGTGGATGAGGTCTTGAGGGACTTGGTTTAGTGTTAGATTGGAATGGTTGGACTAGAAGATCCGATGGGTCCCTTCCAACCTGGTTGTTCTATGATTCTATGGTTCTATGATTCTATGACAGGGGACATGGCATTGAGGGAGAAGCAATGGCATAAGCAATGCGGAGCCCAGGATGCCACAGGGCATCACCGCTGGTCCACAGGCACCCACACACAATGAGGCACAGACGCTGGTGACCTCCCCCTCTCCCTGCAATCGGCCTTGCTAATTGAGCTCATCAGCGCTGTGATCCCACCATCTGCAGAGCACAGCAGCCCTCCGTGCAGACCCCAGCACCGTGTCACCCCCGCGGCACAGCCAGCATCTGCTGCGCCATCTCCGGCTCCTCAGCTGCTCAACAAGTGACCGGCCGCCTCCCCCCGGCTTTCAACAGGCCCACAATTGCTCTCCTGTCTTCCCGTCAGCTCCATAGATCTCATTAAAATGAGATTTTATCTCCCATCAACTTGCCAGAATGAAATGTTGATTCTTATTTGTTATGCATTTGATCATCCTGTGGTGTTTCAGCCCAGAGAAACATCCCCACGCTCTGACAGCGCACGGTGAGCGCTTCCCAACCCAGCGCCACGGCAGCTGCATGGGAAGAACAGAATCAATCACTTGAACAAAAAAAAAAAATCATTTAATTTTTTTAAAAAAAACTGATGATGAGGCAGAAACCAGCCACGAGAGCTCTCAGGGCTAATTGCTCCCTCCTTTGTATTATAGAGTAATCACACTAAACCCCTGTAGCATGGAGGTGGTGAGCTTGGGCAGGTGCCTGGTTTGCCAGTGCTCCACCACGGATGGATCTACTGGAGTCCAACCGTGGATGGATCTACTGCAGCCCCACCATGGATAGGTTTCATAGAATCATAGAATCATAGAATAACCAGGTTGGACGGAACCCATCGGATCCTCCAGTCCAACCATTCCTATCAAACACTAAACCAAGTCCCTCAAGACCTCATCCACCCGTGCCTTAAACACCTCCAGGGAAGGTGATTCAACCACTTCCCTGGGCAGCCTATTCCAATGCCCAATCACCCTTTCCGTGAAGAACTTCCTCCTAATCTCCAGCCTAAATCTCCCCTGGCGGAGCTTGAGGCCATTCCCTTGCACCCTGTCCCCTGTGACTCGGGAGAAGAGCCCAGCTCCCTCCTCTCTACAACCTCCCTTCAGGTAGTTGGAGAGAGCAATGAGGTCTCCCCTCAGCCTCCTCTTCTCCAGGATAAACAACCCCAGCTCTCTCAGCCGTTCCTCATAAGGCCTGTTCTCCAGCCCCTTCACCAGCTTTGTTGCTCTTCTCTGGACTTGCTCCAGAGCCTCAACATCCTTCTTGTGCTGAGGGGCCCAGAACTGGACACAGTATTCAAGGAGCGGCCTCACCAGTGCTGAGTACAAAGGGAGAATCACCTCCCTGCCACAGCCTCACCATAGATGGATTTTCCAGAACCCCACCATGGATGGGTTTGCTGCCAGCATCAAGGGCCCATCCCTGTGCTGCTACCGCTTACACGAGCACACGGCCACACAGCTGGCACAGCCTCTGGAGAGCATCCGTGGTAGAAGATTTGTAAGTGCAATATGAACATACTGGTGATAACTAACTTCAGCAGTTTCTAGCAGCAGCTTTAACTCGGGACAGCCTCAGATCTAGTGATCAGAGCTGCCTTTGCAGCTGGGAAGCACCTGCATTTTAGTGATTTGGGGGTCTTTGTCACAGGTGAGGCTCATGGTTGCACAGAGAAGGATTTGGTAGGAATGAATCCAAGGTGATGGCAAAGCAGGGAGGAGGCAGGTAAATTAAAGGAAGGGGAGATGTTTGACAAGGGGCACAGTGACCTGGCCAGGGAAGAGCCTTTCCTTCACATGCAGCATTTCTTTGAGACATCTTTAAGTGCCACATCCACCTGCACCAGATCCAGCCTCGCTAATGGGTTTAGCGAACTGCATTTAACTGGTCACCCGAGCTAATCCCAAATCCCAGGATTAGAAAGAGCCTCAGCTGCAGCTTAAGACCAACATGTCCTAGAGGGTCAGTGCTGAGAGTTCCTGCTTTAATTGGCTTAAGAGCCTCTGCGGTGCAGCAGATCAGGAGAGTGCGGCTGACACCGCGGGGAGCAAAGCCCCCAACCGCAGGGGGCACATCTCTCCCAAGATGCGCCAGAGGAGGGTTAGGTTGGACATTTGGAGAAGGTTCTTCTCCCAGAGGGTGGTGAAGCCCTAGAAGAGCTCCCAGGGAAGCAGTCACGGCACCAAGACTAACAATATTTCAGAAGTGTTTCGCCAAAGCCCTCAGACATTCAGGGTTGGGGATGACCTGTGTGTGGGACAGGTGTTGGCCTCGATGAACCTTGTGGGTTCCTTCCAGCTCAGGACACTCTGTGATTCTATGAACTCAGGCCAGGAAAAGGTAACTGCCTGCAGGCCAAGGCTCACTGAAGCCGCAGAGCTCCCCTCCCCTCCCTCGCCAGCTTCAATAAGGGGGGGACTGGCACCCACCCTGCAGCCAGTGCACCCCGAGAGCTGCCACAGGGATGGGTGGGATCACGGAGGGGCAGGCAGCGGCTGTGCTGGTGAGGGAATCATATAATGTTCTGAATTCAAAGGGACCCACAAGGATCATCGAGTCCAACTCCTGGCAGGGGCCCCTCGAGCAGGGTGCACACTGTGCTGACAAACAAGCTTAGACATCTCAGGAGCATCCCAGGAGAAGCAGGCGATGAAGGCATACGCGCAGACAACAACAGGGAGTGGAGGAACCTCTCTACTACAGTTACTCAGAAGAGGAAAACAACACCAAAATCAGAGCTGGGAGCACTGCCTGCTCTGTCCAGGGAGCAGCTCGGAGCCATGGCTCTTCCTCACTGCCCCAGGGCTCAGTTGAGCTGGGAGAGAGCAGAGCCCTGGCTCCATGGCACAGGGGAGGAAGGTGCCAATAAACCATTATCTTAGACTTCTGGAGAGTCTGTGCAGACACAGGTGAAGGACCTGGAGCCCTCTCCAGCCTGCCAAGCTGCCACTCGCCCTGCCATTCCCAGGGTCAGGAATGGGCTGGCAGCAGAGCCTGGGAAGGCTGGGGACAAATGCCACGGCCCTCACCCTCACCCCACAGAGGGCAGAGAGCACCGAGCAGTGCAGAGAGGCACCTGGCATGAGGATTGGAGTGAGAGAAGCAGCAGGCCCAGCATTACCAGCCACGGAGACAGCAGGTCTGTGCCACCCCAGTGAGCATCACGGCTCCTGCCTGACCCACAGCTCGTGACTGCACCCATAGATCCTGCCTGACCTACAGCTCCTGCCTGCACCCACAAAAGGGCTTTGCTGGGGCTTTTCTTGTAGTGGGTGTGGTGGCATTGATCTCCATGCCTCCCCCCTTCCCCAGCCCCCTGGGCCCCTGCGGCACCTTGCCACCCACACACACTCCCTCCCATGCCTTGCTGTCCCCACTTGTGATCTCCATGGTGCATCCCCTTATCCCCACTCCTGACCCTGCTGCACCCTGCCACCTCCTCCACCCTCAACCTGGCTCCATGACCCCTGTACCCCATAACTCCAGCCCCATCCCAGCTGCAGAAGGTGGATGAGGCCCTGCAGCAGCCCCATGCTAATCCTCAGCATCCCTGTCCCTCCATACTTTGTAACTCCAGACCTACCCCAGCTGCAGGACATGGATGAGGCCCTGCAGCAGCCCCATCCCTGCCCTTGGTGCCCCATACCCCCTCACACCCTATACCTCCAGACCTATCCCAGCTGCAGCAGCCCTATCCCAGCCCCCTGTTCCCACCCCAGCCTGTACCTCCAGATCTATCCCAGCTGCAGCACCCCACCCCAGCCCCCTGTTCCCCACACAATACCTGCCTCTCCAGACCTGCCCCAGCTGCAGCAGCTCCATCCTAGCCCTCTGTCCCCCCCATCTCGTACCTCCAGACCTGCCCCAGCAGCAGCAGCTCCATCCCAGCCCTCTGTCCCCCCCATCCCGTACCTCCAGACCTGCCCCAGCTGCAGGACATGGATGAGGCCCTGCAGCAACCCCATCCCTGCCCTTGGTGCCCCATACCCCCTCACACCCTATACCTCCAGACCTATCCCAGCTGCAGCAGCCCCATCCTGGCCCCCTCACAACACCTGCCCTCCTGCAGCCCTTATCTCCAGACCTGCCCCAGCTGCAGCAGCTCCATCCCAGCCCTCTGTCTCCCCCCATCCTGTACCTCCAGACCTGCCCCAGCTGCAGCAGCTCCATCCCAGCCCCCTGTTCCTACCCCAGTCTGTACCTCTAGACCTGCCCCAGCTGCAGCAGCTCCATCCCAGCCCCCTGTTCCCACCCTATCCCGTACCTCCAGACCTGCCCCAGCTGCAGCAGCTCCATCCCAGCCCTCTGTCTCCTCCCATCCTGTACCTCTAGACCTGCCCCAGCTGCAGCAGCTCCATCCCAGCCCTCTGTCCCCCCATCCCTTACCTCCAGACCTATCCCAGCTGCAGCAGCTCCATCCCAGCCCTCTGTCCCCCCAATCCCGTACCTCCAGACCTGCCCCAGCTGCAGCAGCTCCATCCCAGCCCCCTGTTCCCACCCCATCCCTTACCTCCAGACCTGCCCCAGCTGCAGCAGGTGGATGAGGCCCTGCAGCACCCAGACGCAGAGGCGGCAGCAGCCGCGGGGCCCGCGAGCGCTGTCCTTGGTGCTGGCGGCGCTGTCCTTGGTGCTGACGGCGAAGTCGTAGACGAACCACCTGAAGCTGAGCAGCTGCACCACCAGCGAGGGCAGCAGCACGAAGAGCAGCGTCAGCCCGAACCACCAGCGCTGCCCCCGCACGTAGTAGTGGGCCGCCAGCCACAGGTCCGAGGCGCCGTCCGCGAAGCACACCAGGAGGGCGCAGAGCACCCAGCACCCGTCCCGCAGCCGGTATCGCCGCGTCGGGGGCACGGCCACCCCCGCCCGCCTCCCGCCGCCGCCGCCGCCGCCCTCCGGGCTCTCCAGCCTGACGGCCGGGCCGCCGCCGCCGCCGCCGCCGTCCGACTTCGCGGCCATGTTGTCGGGGGAGAGGAGGAGAAAGGAGGGAGCGGGAGAGACTTCCGGAGGGAGGACGGAGACGCCGAGCCCGCCCCGACAGCGCCCGCCCCCGCCGCCCGGCACCCGGACCCCCGACCCCACCCCAAGCCGGCCCCGGTAGCCCCCGCCCCACTGAGCCCCCCCCGGGCCGGCCCCGGCAGCCCCCGCCCCTGCCCCGCCCCACTGAGCCCCCCCCCCCGGGGCCGGCCCCGGCAGCCCCCGCCCTACCGAGCCCCTCCTCGACCGGTCCCGGCAGCCCCCGAGAGACCCCCGGCAGCCCCCGCCCCACCGAGCCCCGCCCCGGCAGCCCCAGCCCCATCCCAGCACCTACGCCATCCTGCACCGGCAAGGGGAACCGGACCCCGCTCGGTCCCGACCCCCGGAGTCCCTGCCAGGAAGGGCTGCCTGGTCCCGCCGACCCCTGCCTGGTGCCAGCGATGCCCCCTGCGCCCCACTCTGACCCTGAGCAGCTGCTGGGTGACCTTGGGCTGCCCTCACCCCTAGACTCAGTCCTCATCCCCAACACATGGGGGGACAACACTGCCCTGTCCGGCTCCAGCGCCGGACAGAGTCCGGCGCTGGAGCCGGACAGGGCAGTGTTGTCCCCCCATGGGTGTGGGTGGACAAAGACGCTGCAGGTGACTCTGCATCCTCAGGGCTAGCGCAGGGCTGCAGGCCACCACTCTCCAACCCAAGATGGCCCAAAGGATCCCAGCAGGGACCTGAGCCTTGCATTGGAGGAGCAGCCTTGGGGATGTCCCTACACAGCCGCACAACCTGGTGAAGCGCCAAGGTCTCCAGGTGGACCTGGGGCACTGGGATCTGTGCTCAGGTGCCGCCCTGCCCCACCACCTCTCCACTGTTTCACAGAATCATAGAATCACCAGGTTGGAAAAGACCCACTGGATCATCAAGTCCAACCATTCCTATCAATCACTAAACCATGTCCCTCAGCGCCTTCTCCACCTCTCCCTTAAACACCTCCAGGGAAGGTGACTCAACCCCCTCCCTGGGCAGCCTCTGCCAGTGCCCAGTGACCCTTTCCATGAAATTTTTTTTCCTAATCATAGAATCACCAGGTTGGAAGAGACCCATCGGATCATCGAGTCCAACCATTCCCATCAATCCCTAAACCACGTCTCTCTGCACTTCGTCCACCCACACCCCAAACCCCTCCAGGGAAGGTGAATCAACCACCTCCCTGGGCAGCCTGTTCCAGTGCCCAATCACCCTTTCTGTGAAGAATTTTTTTCCTAATGTTCAGCCTAAACCTCCCATGGTGGAGCTTGAGGCCATTCCCTCTTGTCCTGTCCCCTGTCACTTGGCAGAAGAGCCCAGCTCCCTCCTCTCTACAACCTCCCTTCAGGTAGTTGGAGAGAGTAATGAGGTCTCCTCTCAGCCTCCTCTTCTCCAGGATAAACACCCCCAGCTCTCTCAGCCGTTCCTCATAAGGCCTGTTCTCCAGCCCCTTCCCCAGCTTCATTGCTCTTCTCTGGACTTGCTCCAGAGCCTCAACATCCTTCTTGTGGTGAGAGGCCCAGAACTGAACACAGGATTTGAGGAGTGGTCTCACCACTGCTGAGTCCAGAGGGACAATAAGCTCCCTGGACCTGCTGGACACGCAAATTCTGATACAAGCCAAGATGCCACTTGGTCCACTGCTGGTTCATGTTCAGTTGCTGTCAACCAACACCTCCAGGTCTTTCTCCTCCAGGTAGCTTCCTTGCTTGTAAGAGGCCAGATGCCACACTCCGGCAGAGCCAGGGTGCTCTGGGAGAGCTGGCAGTGCAAGGGGCTGGTACCGGGATGGGACACACACTCGCGTGGGGAGCAGCGCTGTGTTGGCATCCTTGGCAGTGCCGGCAGGGAAACGGCTTTCTGCTCCTTTGCCGGGTGTCTCCAGGGAGGGTGATCGCATGTAGGCAGCTGCCTCATCAAGGCAGCTTCAGCCTCCAACCCAGAGGGACAGACTCTTGCTCGCTCACTGCATTTCACGCCTCAGTGCTCAGCCCCTCGTGTGCCTGCAGTGGAGCCACGCGTGAGGTTGAATCCCAGCCCACAGCGAGGGGGAGCGTGTTTTATCCCAGGGAACACGGCTAACTTCCAAACTGTGCCTTGCACAGCAAGGGGGATCAGCACAAACCATAGAATCATAGAACAGCCAGGTTGGAAGAGACCCATTGGATCCTCCAGTCTAACCATTCCTATCAAACACTAAACCATGTCCCTCAGCACATCATCTACCTGTGCCTTAAACACCTCCAGGGAAGGGGAATCAACCACCTCCCTGGGCAGCCTATTCCAATGCCCAATGACCCTCTGTGTGAAAAACTTCCTCCTAATCTCCAACCTAAATCTCCCCTGGCGGAGCTTGAGGCCATTCCCTCTCGTCCTGTCCCCTGTCACTTGGGAGAAAAGGCCATCACCCTCCTCTCTACAACCTCCCTTCAGGTAGTTGTAGAGAGTAATGAGGTCTCCTCTCAGCCTCCTCTTCTCCAGGGTAAACAACCCCAGCTCTCTCAGACATTCCTCATAGGGCCTGTTCTCCACCCCCTTCACCAGCTTCATGGCTCTTCTCTGGACTAGCAAGCCCAGATACACACAACTGAGGGAAGGAGCAAGGCATTCAACAGCACAAGGGAGCAGAGTCAGGCCCTCGGCGAGGCTCGTGCTGCATGTATTAGCATGGGTAATGCGACTGAAATATCTAACCTTGAGATGCTCCTGACAGATCCCCTTGACAAACGCCTGCTGGGGGGAGGGGATCATAGAATCATAGAATCATAGAACAACCAGGTTGGAAGGGACCCATCGGATCATCGAGTCCAACCACTCGTATCAAACAATAAACCATGTCCCTCAGGACTTCATCTACCCATGCCCTAAACACCTCTAGGGAAGGCGAATCAACCCCCTCCCTGGGCAGCCTGTTCCAATGCCCAAGCTCCAAGCATCCCAGAGCCCCAAGAAAGGGGCCTGTCACCCGCTGCCGGTCAGGGCCCAGGGCACTTTTAGGGGACAGGCAATGCTGGTCAGAGCCCCCTCCGACACCTGGGTAGCCCCAGCGCTGTTTGGGATCAGTCCCCAGTAAGTCTCTGTCCCAGAGCAGAGATGGTGCTGCTGTGATGGTGGCCACAGCACCAGGGAGAAGAGACCTGGAGAGCAGGGACAGAGGGACACGCCTTCCTTCACAGACCCTGAAACGCCCTCTCTGAAAACAGAGTTAAACATCCACAGCCTGAGAACGCAGGGGCTGTGCCTTGAAGCCTTATTTATCTTAAAACCAGGCCCCAGCAGCCACAGGTTAAAAAACAAAAGAGACAAAACGCCTATAAACATCCCCGAAGTCTCCAAGCGCGACTGTCAGCAGGCAGGTGGGGAGGGTTTCTAGCTGCATTCATGAAAGCAAGGAATTAAAAAAGAACATGATGAAACCAAACCCTGCTCCTTCCACTACAAAAGACACAGCAAAGCAAAGCAGCCCTCGGCAGCGGACGGGCAGCTGGTCCCTCTGACTGTTCGTTTCCCAGGGGACACATAAATCTCCAAATGGACCTCTGGTCCCTGGGCTGAGTCTGGCTTCCAAGCAAAAGGCCCCAGTGTTGGCTCCAGCAAGAGAAATCCACAATGACTTGCGGCCGGCTCAGAGCTTGGCTGGGGAGAGGCCGGCAGAGCACAGCATCAGCTGCTGCTCAGTGAATGTTCTCCTGGTGCCCTTGGCTTTGCGATGCCTCTTGCAGCAGTAGCAGACTCAGCTGCCGCTTCTCTCATGCCCATGCTGAGCTGGGATGCCCTTCCCAGGGAGAGGGGCTCCTGCCTTCCATGCAGCCCAACACCTCATTCTGCTGTTGTTGGCAACCCCAGACAGTCACTGCACTTCCCTCTCCTGCTGAGGACAGAGGCAGCCTGTCCCCAGGCCTGTCTCCATCTCCACTCTGCTCCCATCCCCATTCCCTTCTCTCCTGCTCAGGCTTTGAATCACAGAATCAGAGAATCACCAGGTTGGAAAAGACCCACCGGATCATTGAGTCCAACCATTCCTATTAATCACTAAACCATTCCCCTCAGCGCCTCGTCTACCTGTCCCTTAAACACCTCCAGGGAAGGTGACTCAACCTCCTCCCTGGGCAGCCTATTCCAATGCCCAATCACCCTTTCCATGAAAATTTTTTTCCTAATGTTCAGCCTGAACCTCCCCTGGTGCAACTTGAGGCCATTCCCCCTCGTCCTGTCCCCCGTCACTTGGGAGAAGAGCCCAGCTCCCTCCTCTCCACAACCTCCTTTCAGGTAGTTGTAGAGAGCAATGAGGTCTCCCCTCAGCCTCCTCTTCTCCCGCTCACTCCACTGGGCAGGGTGAGGGCTGCTGGTGGAGGTGGTGGGAGAAGGTTTCCACCCTGCTGGAGGGGACTGTCAAACCCTTGCCAGGCCACACTTTCTAAGCATCACTTCCAGCTCCCAGCTCTGCAGACAAATCCCAGTCTCAGGGGCCGTGCCCGTGCGTCTGTGGGACAGATGGATAGGGCTGTCACTGGGAGGTGGGTGTAGCTCCAGCTCCAGTTCCGATCCCAGCGATACCAGGAGAATCAGGCATTCTGATCCCATCAAAGCAATAGGGATCAAACGCTGCCTTCCTGCTTGGCAGAAAGCAGAAGGCGATCTCTCCGCAGTGGCTGCTGCGGTGTGAGGCTGCAGGAGAAAAGCAGACCTGCATCCTATGCCCTGTACCCCTCCTCATGTCCGGCATCCCGCTCTGCAGCTGACCTCAGTACCCGTGTCGTGCCGGGACTCTGTGGGAGCCAACCCTGAGAAGGTGGCTGAGAAGCAGCTACCCCCAGTCCAGGCTGTGGATCCCCAGCCAGCCACCCCCACCGAAAAATGGAGCATTTTCCAGGGCTGGCAGCCAGCCCTAGTCCCGCTGCCTCTTTTGGTTGATGTCAGGAAAAAATCCAAGCCGAGTGTGAATCACTCGCAGCCTGGCCAGGAGCATAAGCGCTGACTTCCACCGCTCCCCTGGAAGCCGCCTTATTTTAGCACACGCTGCTGCAGACGGAGGAGATCTCCCCAGTTAACTGCAACAAATGACCTTATGGGATTAGGGCCAGTAATCTTCCGATCCGGGTAATCTCCATGAAGGGATTATTTGCCCATGGAAGTGTGGTGACCACCAGACAGCCACCTCCATCCCTGGGCCCTGCAGTCCCTGTGGGGTTGTCCTTGTCTCCGGTGTGTCTCACCACACACCCTTCTCACCAAGATGAGTCCCACGAAGGTCACAAGTCAGCAGGTCAGGTCCCCTCCATCGCTGCTGCTTCCCTAGTGTCTCGCAGACGTTGTTATTGGGATGAGGTGTCCAAAACTGAACCCAGGATTCAAGGTGTGGCCTCATCAGCGCGGAGTTCAGGGGACAATGCCTTCCCTGCTCCTGCTGGCCACACTACAGCTGATCTGAGCCAGGATGCTGGTGGCCTTCTTGGCCACTGGGGCCACTGCTGCTCGCGTTCAGCCGCTGTTGACCAGCACCCCAAGTCTTTTTCTCCCAGGTAGCCCTCCAGACATTCTTCCCCCAGCCTGGGGCTGCACGGGGTTCTTAAGACCAACGTCCAGGACCTGGTGCTTGGCCTTGTTGACCCCCATCCCACTGGCCACAGCCCATGGATCCGTCCTGAGGCAGCAGCGGGAAGCGCGGTGCTGGCAGGGGAGGGAGGGCAGGACAGAAATAATTCACACATGTGCAGAGCTGTGGTGAGGCCAGAGGGTTGAGGGGGTTCTGGTTGCCCAAGCACCCACATGGGACTCATGGTAGCCACCTCTCCATCCCAACTTGCCTGCAGAAGGGTCACCATATACATGTGAGTGCAGACTCCGGTTGGCCAAGCACCGCGTGGGGCCCATGGTAGCCACCCTCCTACTCCAGCCAGCCCAGTAGCCCAGTGTCCAAAGCCCTGTGGGTGCGAGCTCCAGTTGCCCAAGCCCCAACATGAAGACCCTGGTGGTAGCCACGTCCCTCCCCAGCTCGCCCAGCAGCGCGGTGGCCGCAGCCCCATTCACTGCCGGCAGGGGGCGCGCTGCTACACCACCACCACCACTCCCAACCCCGAGGTCGGAACCCGCACGCGCGGCTGCCGTTGCGCCCGGCGGAGAGAGGCGGCGGACCCGGAGCGCAGACCGGAAGCGGAGTGGCCCGGGCCCCGGAGGTCCGCCATGGCGCGGGACCCAGCGTTCGTGCTGCGTTACCTGGCAGAGGTGGAGGAGCTGGCCGAGGACGTGCTGGCGTCGCGGCAGCAGGTACGGCCTGTCCTGGGGTGGCCCCACCTCCTTTCCCCCAGGCCTGGACGGTCCCCTTCTCCCCTCCCCGTACCCTTCTCTCGCCTCCCTGTACCCTTCTCTCCTTCCCCTTCCCTTCCTTCCCGCAACCCCCAGCCCCGGGAGGACCCCCCTCTTCCCTCCCCGTAGCTCCCAGCCGCGGGAGGACCCCCTCCCTTCTCCATTTCACAGAAAGGGTCATTGGGCACTGGCAGAAGCTGCCCAGGGAGGTGGTTGAGTCACCTTCCCTGGAGGTGTTTAAGACACGAGTACATGAGGTGCTGACGGACAAGGTTTAGTGTTTGATAGGAATGGTTGGACTCAATGATCCAGTGGGTCTCTTCCAACCTGGTGATTCTAAGATTCCATGCCAGCTCTCCCTCCAGTCCCGCTCCTTGCAACGGGCCTGCCCCTCTCCTCCCCCCTTTGCCCATCCGAGGCATGACCCCACTTTCCCCACCCTGCTGCCCTCAGCCCCAGCGAGTCCCCATCTCCCCACCACCCGCAGCCCTCAGCCTCATCTCCTTCTGTCTCGCTGCAGATCGTGGACTTGGACGTGAAGCGGAACCGGAATCGCGAGGCCCTGCGGGCGCTGAAGAAGGACCCAGAGCCTGACGGTGAGGCCAGGTCCTGGCTGCTGCAGCAGCCCTGAGCCACAGGGCCCAGGGACAGCGGCATCCAGGCAGACGAGCACCCCTGACTACACCCGATTCTTTTCCTCTTCTGTCCCGCAGGCAAGGCCATGGTCTGCTTTGGGGACATGTTTGTTGAGCTCCCAAAAGCTCAGACCCGGGAGATGCTGCAGAAGGGTAAGGTGGGCAGCCCAGGGCCTCTCTCGGCACATTACCTTGGCAATAACTGGGCTGTGGAAAAATAAAAGGGGGTTCATAAAAGGGGGTTCTGTTCAGCGATGTCCCCCAAACCTCCCATGGGTGGGTGGATTCTGGCCATCACTTGGCTTTTCCTGGCACACAAAGAAGCCTGGAGCTTCACCCTGTGGTCAGCCAAGGACAGGGTGGGACCGTGAGCAGCTGGGGAAGAGCCTGTTCCTGTTCTGAGTGTCCCATGGGATGCTCTGCCTGCAGCCCAGAGCCTGCAGTGCTCCTTCACTCCTGTCCCACTTGTCTCAGACCAGGAACATCTGGATGAGGAGATAAACAACCTCCGGAAAGAGCTGCGCGTGAAGGTCAACCGTCTCTTCGAAGCTCAAGGTAAACGCTTCTGTTCTGGAACCCTCTTAGCGTCTGAGGGGAGACATCACGTGTTGAGATGAGGGTCCAGAAACTCCTGTGCTCTGTGTGTTTCTGCAGCCGCTCTCCCGCTGGCTTTGCTCCAGCAGTACCACACGGCTCCTGGTGCAGAGCTGCCCCCACTGGCACCATAACCAGGGTCCTGCGTCCCATTGGGGTGACCCGGTAGCCACTCGCAGGGCTGTCCCTGCCTGCCCTGCAGCCCCTCAGGAGTTTTATCATGGACTGCTTCACTTATTCTGTAGCAAAATCCTCATTTTTCTGTGTGTTCTCTCAGGGAAACCAGAGCTGAAGGGATTTAACCTGAACCCCATGACTGCTGAGGAAATGAAGCTGATCAATCGCATCCTGGAGGGCTGAGGTGGCTGTGCCATTGCCATGGGGCCTTCTCGGACTGTCACCCCTGGAGCTCACACTGTGACAGACGCAGCCTTTGGGGCTCACAGGAGGATATCAGAGTGCCCAGAGCCTGCCTCAGGTGAGGGCACTGGGAAGCATTTGGCCCCTCAGCTATGACGCTGCAGTTCCTTTTGCTCACAAACCCTTTTTCTTGCTTCTTGGTGCGGCCTGGCTGGCGGAGCTGCATGGAGGCACAGGCTGGGACACAGTGAACATCCGTGGCTGGGGTGTAAGTGGGATTATTAAAATCAAGAGCGGCGAGGAATTCCTCATTCTGTGTGTCTGTGGTCCTTGTTGGGGTTATCATAGAATCATAGAATCACCAGGTTGGAAGAGACCCATCAGATCATCGAGTCCAACCATTCCTATCAAACGCTATCATCGAGTCCAACCATTCCTATCAAGCACTAATGTTTGATAGATTTAATGAGAATGTTCCTCTCAAACCGCAACAAAAGAGAAAAAGAACCCAGAACCTTAGCTGGAGTGGAAATATCGCTTCAATGATTCCCTTAATCCCTGTCTTCCACTGCATTTGATCAGCAAGGATCCCCAGGGGTACAAAGAAAGCTGCCTTTATCCTTTTCCCGAAATATTAATTTCAGTATTTCACTCCTAAATTTCCTGGTACGCTCTGAAGAGATGGAGAGGAAGGCGTTGCTTTCTAGCCAAACCAGAGAAACACATTCAGACACTGGTTTTGGGTTGGAAGGGACCTTAGAGATCATCCGGTTCCAACACCCCTGTCATAGGCAGGGACACCTCCCACTGGATCAGGGGCTCCAAGCTCCATCCAACCTGGCCTTGAACCCCTCCAGGGATGGGGCAGCCACCACTGCTCTGGGCAGTTTTATGCGAGTACTTCTGGAGTTTGGCTTCAGAACTGGTTTACTGCCACATTAGGAACAGGAGTAGGAGGAGCTGGGAATCCACAGTGCGTCCGAAGCACAGAGAGGAGCTGTGTGTGCCTGTGGCGTGAAAACAAAGCAAAGATCTGCAGCTGAAGCATGTCAGGAATCTCTTCAGGATGTGGAGGAAGGGACAGTAGGAGGTAGAACCCTTTTGGTCTCATTGGGAAAACATAGTCTAGTTGAAAACATAGTTTAGTTGGAAGGCCAGAAAAGCCAGAAACAAGGTTTCAAAACTGGATGAATGGATAAAATCTATGTGTATTTAAAATTATCAGCCTGAAGAGAGATGAGAGCTACAGTCACTGAGCTTGTCTCATAGTAAAAGGGCAATCGATTCAACCAGTAATGGTTTCTTTAAAGGTTTTAATGTTTATTGTCTCCTACGCTGCTCTCTAGTCTGAACTTGCCACCCCAGCACAACTCGGTTAAGCCCATAAGAAGATTTTAAAGAAATTAATTTTAATTAATACTAGGCTAAGGTGAGTTCAGTGTTCTTCTGTGTACAGGGAAGGTTCTGGTCCTGGTCTCACAGAGCTGGGCTTGGCCCTCCCTGTGCCATATCCTTCTGCACAGCCATGAAAACGTAAACTTGGCACCACTGGTTTCCTGGCTCCTGGAGCATCCTCCACCCTGCCAGGTGAGAGGTGCTTCCTCCAGTCCCCACACACTCTTCGGATTGTGCAGAGTTCAAAAACACTTTCTTCCAGACTTCTCACAACTGCAGTGTGGAGGGGGTTAAATAAAAACGAACTATGTTGTGTGATCTAAGTTCTAAAGTTCTGCAGGTAACGTACCCTAAACATACAGATTAGGAGAGGTTTTTCACACAGAGGGTCATTGGGCATTGGAATAGGCTGCCCAGGGAGGTGGTTGATTCACCTTCCCTGGAGGTGTTTAAGGGATGGGTAGATGAGGTCCTGAGGGACATGGTTTAGTGTTTGATAGGAATGGTTGGACTCGATGATCTGATGGGTCTCTTCCAACCTGGTTGTTCTATGATTCTATGGAGCAGTGAGGCTCTCCTCTTGGAGTTAAGTTCCAGATACACTGATTACAAATAACGTGGATTCGTTACCTGAACTGCCTTGTGCACGGCCTGTTCGGAAGACTCCATCTCCCTGGGAAGCACAGTGCCAGGTTCTTGTGTTGGATCAGCCTTGAAGGAAGCACCACTTGGCAGCCACTCCTCGCACACCATGGTGAGGTTGGTTTTGCAGTGTCATGGCAACAGGGTTTCTGCTCCAATGCGTTTCCATAGGAGTAGCAGGAAGAGGATCAGGTGCCCGTCTTCACTAAAAGCTTTGTTTTGCTGGGCAGAGTGTGTTTACACCCTTTATTTTCTTACATGGTACCGATCCAAGCTGTGCAAGCACTGAAGGGCAGCCGGGAAGCCAGCGGCACTTGTGTCCCATGTCAGCTATTAGGAAATAGTGAAATTAAGCTTATTGCATCTTCCAGCCTTTCAGTACTGAAAGGACTTCAGGAAAGCGGAGGAGAAGCTCTGGATCAGGGAGTGCAGGGAAAGGATGAAGGGAATAGTTTTCAGCTGAAAGAGGAAAGATTGAGATGAGATCTTGGCAAGAAATGTTTAGCTGTGAGGGTGGGGAGGCCCTGGCCCAGGTTACCCAGAGCAGGTGTAGCTGCCTCATCCCTGGAGGTGTTCGAGGCCAGGTTGGATGGGAGTTTGAGCAGCCAGATCCAGTGGGAGGTGTCCCTGCCCGTGTCAGGAGTGGGTGGACTTTGAGGTCCCCTCCAGCCCAAACCATTCTGCGATTCCATGAAGTACCTGAGCAGTGACAATTATCTGCACTCGGTAATAAGCTCCCGGACAATCCGAGACAAAGCTGAACAGCTGAAAGCAGCGAACATCTTTCTACTATTAATATCCGAGGCTAGCACAGTTGTAAAGTCAATCACAAAGTGCTGCGAGACAAGCTGCCTGGAACAGAGCGCTCCAGAAGCAGCGAGTGTGGGAGGCACAATGCAGAAAGAGAGCTCTTGTGCACGTCTGACACAGACTCCGTTCCCCTCGCAGCCCCACGCTGCTTTGTTTTCCCACTTTGAAGCGGCAGCACGCTTGCTTGTTTTGCTCTCTGTCTGGAAATTCAACGTTTAATTGCTGTAAAGGTTAGCGTCTGACGATCAGTTGCCAATACAGACATGGAACCAGACCATCATTCCAAATAGCTTAGTAAAAACCCTTAGAAGGCAATAAACATCCTCGCCTGCCTGCCCTCCCTGTCTGCGATATGAACCATGTTTTTTGAGTTCACAAGGCTTCTTGGCTGTGAGGGAAGGTGAGGCACCCCCCTCCAGAAGCCAGGTTGAGAGGAGATGCAGCAGTAAATCAAGGAGAAACAGGCAGTTTTGCTGATGGTTCAGCTAAGAGAAACGCCTGCCTGCGAAATCATCACCCTGCTAGCAGGCAGGAGTAAGGGTGAAGCAAGAGGAAATCCAACCCCAAATCTCTTTCCCATGCAACAAGCCAAAGAACATTCTGAGCTTATTGCAAAGTTTCTATTCCTGTTCTCGATGGCACTAAAGAAAAAAAAAAATCCCTCTAGCTTCCAGAAAGACATGCAAGTGAAAACCCAAGTCTGGCTGAAGCAGTAAACGCTGATGAGAATTCACAGAAGGAGCATTAACCCTTTTTTAGTGGCAGAGTGGGGATGTCTCCTGGGAATGGTTTCCTAGCATAACGCAGTGTTCGGGTAGCTCTCCTACAAGAGCCCAGCAGCGATATCTGAGCTCTGTGATGACACTGAGGACTTCCATCCCGACTCATTTGTTTCCTGACCAGCTGAAGTTACTTCAGTTTAACCTGCTTTACGTGCAGGCTGCCTAACCGATAATTGGGTTTAGGCTGTGGACTGAGTGGATTGGGCAAATGAAGCTATTCAAGACCACAACTGAACTGCACTGATTTGAAATAAAGTTCTCCTGGTGACATCACATGGAATATAGGGCTGATGCAGACAGGACACGGGGCTGTAACAGGCTGTTAGTTACAGGGGAGGGGTAAAATAAAACAGATCAGACATTTGGTAGGAGAGCACCATCAACATAAACCATATCTGCTGGGTCCTGCACTTGGGGCACAACAACCCTATGCAGAACTACAGACTGGGAGAAGCCTGGCTGGAAAACTGCCAGGAGGAGAAGGACCTGGGGGTGTTGGTCGACAGCCGACTGAACATGAGCCAGCAGTATGCCCAGGTAGCCAAGAAGGCCAATGGCATCCTGGCTTGGATCAGAAATGGAGTGACCAGCAGGTCCAGGGAGGTGATTCTCCCTCTGGACTCAGCACTGGTGAGGCCGCTCCTTGAATACTGTGTCCATTCTGGGCCCCTCACCACAAGAAGGATGTTGAGGCTCTAGAGCAAGTCCAGAGAAGAGCAACAAAGCTGGTGAAGGGGCTGGAGAACAGGCCTTATGAGGAATGGCTGAGAGAACCGGGGGTGTTTAGCCTGGAGAAGAGGAGGCTGAGGGGAGACCTCATTGCTCTCTACAACTACCTGAAAGGAGGTTGTGGAGAGGAGGGAGCTGGGCTCTTCTGCCAAGTGACAGGGGACAGGACAAGAGGGAATGGCCTCCAGCTCCTCCAGGGGAGATTTAGGCTGGAGATTAGGAGGAGTTTTTTCACAGAAAGGGTGATTGGGCATTGGAATAGGCTGCCCAGGGAGGTGGTTGATTCCCCTTCCCTGGAGGTGTTTAAGGGACGGGTGGATGAGGTCTTGAGGGACTTGGTTTAGTGTTTGATAGGAATGGTTGGACTAGAAGATCCGATGGGTCCCTTCCAACCTGGTTGTTCTATGATTCTATGATCTAAGAGGCACTTGTTACCCATGGTACTGCTTGCACCATATCAAGGTTAAAAGAACAATAATCCTCTCTGCTTGTCATTTCTGAAGAGCTATTTGCTCTTTCTGGTTTCCTCAGCTCCTGTAACAAGGCAGTTGCGCTCCTGGATTCCTGCTGTTGCAATACTTGGGCTCCATATCGAGCAGATACTGTTCTGAGCATTTCAGCTGAACTTTGATCACACCTACTTGTCACTTGGCCTGTGAGAAAAGCCATATTTAAAATAAAAAATAAAAATCTAGAATCAAATCTAGACAAGCTGGAATAATTTGGGTTGTTCAGCCTGGAGAATAGGAGGCTTCAAGAGAGACCTTAGAGCAGCTTCCAGTACAGAAAGGGGCTCCAGGAAAGCTGGAGAGGGACTCTGGATTAGGGAATGCAGGGATAGGATGAGGGGAACAGTTTGAAGCTGAAAGAAGGAAAGTTTGAGGTGACGTCTTAGGAAGAAATACTTTCCCGTGAGGGTGGGCAGAGCCCCAAGGGGAGGCAGCGAGAGTACAGGCTGTAGGGATCACCTTCCGGAATTGTCATCAGGCACAAGGATTTTGCACTGACACATTTGTGAGATGAGCATCTGGAATGAGGCAGAGATTGGAATCAAAGACAAACAGACACTGAACAAGCAAATAAGAAATTCTCTCTCCAAACAGTCCTCTTGCGCCCCAGTGCCAATGAATTATCTTCCCTGTTTGCAAGCCAAGGCTGCAGCTACCCAAGCTTAGAGCCAACACTGCACAGTGATATCTTACTAAAAATTGCAGGGAAAAGTTAAAAGTCAGAAAGTACTCGAACAGTGAAAATGAAAAAGCAACTGACCTGAGCCAGTATTGTTCCTCAAGGCTGGTACAAAGCTGTTCATGTCAGCTTGCTGCGCCCTCTCCCTAGGAAGGCTTTTGATCATTCAGAGCAAACATCAACTCTGCTGAACTTCCATGGAGAGAAACAGTGGATTTTCCTGTCTCTTAAGCCATCAAACTGAGCTGGGATCCCTTTTGGGAAGATGTGTTAATCAAATGAAATCAAACTCAATCCAGCAGCAAAGGAAATCAAACAGCTCTCTCCTATGAATCACCCTCTCCCCACATTCTGTGAAGCTGAGGAAGAAGAAATGCTGCCAGCTTTCGACTCAGACTGAGATTTCAGCTTCAGACCTGGCTGATTTGTCAAACTGACGTTCCTGATGATCCAGTTTTCCAGTGAAAAAAGAGAAGAGTGAGACAAGGTAGCAGCAGCAGGGCAGGTGAATCCTATAGGTGTGTACAGGAGTCAGGAGCAACAAGGTTCATGTGACACATTGAACAGCAAGAGTAGAACAGAACAATCCTTTGGTTACCCTTCTTTATGGAGAGGCTACAGCGATTCAGAGTAAATTGTGCATCGGAAAAGCAAGAAATCCACCTCTGTATGAACAGACCTTCAGTGAGGTGTACTGGGAGAAGAGGAAAGGGGGAGCTGGGCGCTAAGGCAAGGAAATCCACTGCTGGCTTAAAGACTGTGGCAAACTCTACAATAGCAAACTCTCAAGGCAAAGTTTCAGACCCCAAGGCACAGAGAGAGTGTTTGATAGGAATGGTTGGACTCGATGATCTGATGGGTCTCTTCCAACTTGGTTGTTCTATGATTCTATGATTCTACAAACCGGTGATGGATGTTGTGTTGTGCAGTTAGACCTGCCTCGTATCCAGTGTTTATACAGAACACATGCACAGAGCAGAAGAACTCCGATGCCAGATGAAGTATCTGATCGATGAGGAGAAGCCATGGTAAGAAGCTTTGTCGTCCCCCTGGGGATGGTGGAGGAGCATTGCATAAACCAGGTCCAGGAGGACAGAAGGAGTCACCAACAGAAGGAGAGGAGGGAACAAGAGCAAAAACGTTGAGGCTCTGGAGAGAGTCCAGGGAAGAGCCACAAAGCTGGTGAAGGGGCTGGAGAACAGGCCCTATGAGGAGTGGCTGAGAGAGCTGGGGGTGTTTAGCCTGGAGAAGAGGAGGCTAAGGGGAGACCTCATTACTCTCTACAAGTACCTGAAAGGAGGTTGTAGAGAGGAGGGAGCTGGGCTCTTCTCCCAAGTGACAGGGGACAGGACAAGAGGGAATGGCCTCAAGCTCCACCAGGGGAGATTTAGGCTGGAGATTAGGAGGAAGTTTTTCACACAGAGGGTCATTGGGCATTGGAATAGGCTGCCCAGGGAGGTGGTTGATTCCCCTTCCCTGGAGGTGTTTAAGGCACGGGTAGATGAGGTCCTGAGGGACATGGTTTTGTGTTTGATAGGAATGGTTGGACTAGAAGATCCGATGGGTCCCTTCCAACCTGGTTGTTCTATGATTCTATGATTCTATTATTCTATGACTTGGAGTCTGTTTGAATGCCAGCACATTGTTATGGGCGCACGGGATCCAACAACATCTCCCTCATGCAAAGAGCTGTAGGTGTGAGGAGGATTCCTGGAGGAAGGGCAGAGCAGGCAGCCCGCGGGGAAGTTCCACGGTACCGAATAAACAAACTCTGTCACGTGCTTGCAGCAGTATAAATAACACAACATATGTTGTCAGGAATTTTCCTAGGTCACAGTTTAAATTTGTTTATGCTACATAAAAAAATTAATCACAGAATTATGGAATCATTGAGGTTGGAGAAGACCTCTCAGCTCAGCCAGTCCAACCATCAGTCTGGCCCCAACATGCCTGCTAGGAATGGTTGGACTAGAAGATCCTATGGGTCCCTTCCAACCTGGTTGTTCTATGATTCTATGATTCTAAACCATGTCCTAAAGTGCCATGTCTACATGGTTTTTGAACCTCTCCAGGGATGGGGACTCCACCTCTGCTCTGGGCAGCCTGTGCCAGGGCTTCACTGCTCTGTCAGTAAAGAAATATTTCCTAATATCTAATCTAAACCTGACCTGGTGCAACTTGAGGCCATTTCCTTTTGTTCTATCACTTGTCCCTTGGGAGCAGAGCCCAGCACCCACCTCACCACAACCTCCTTTCCAGGAGTTGCAGAGAGCGATGAGGTCTCCCCTCAGCCTCCCCTTCTCCAGGCTAAACGAACAGAAAAGCCGTGAGAGATGTCAGAGACCTGTGGCCCACAAGAGCCACAGATGAGCCCCCCTGAGCAGCAGGGCTCCCCAGAACACCATCCCTAGGACATGGCACCGTGCGAGTCCTGACCTCCCACTGCAGCCGAATGTGGGAGCAGGCAGCCTGCGGCATCTCACCACAGGGTTCCTCAAGAGCACAGCCCAATAGAAGGAGTAACACCAAGTTCATTTTTAATTGTCTGTGAGTTTTCAGGTCAGCCCCACACTGTTCCACTTCAGCTGCCGGTTCAATCTCAGTGATCACAGACTTTTCATACATCCCTGTTTACTGTGTTCTGGTTATCTACCCCATTAATTGAAGCTGTGGGAAGGAAAAAAATCAGCTTAATATAAGGCTTTTTTTTTGTTGCCAATTAACACTTTTCTATTTGTAGACTTAGATAATCACATGCTGCTCTCTTCATGGCAGTAATTCACATGTGCGTTTGCATAATTGCCTCCCATTCCCTTCTCCGGCTGCCCTTACGGAGGGGCCTGGCCCATAGGACAAGGTGAATCCTCCCATCCCAGCACAGAGCAAAGTGACTGCTCACTTACAGGACTCACGGATGGGAGTATTTTTAATTACCCTAATGTCATTTATGCTCACGATGTCAAATGGCTTGAAGCATCCAGCAGAAGCAAACGTTTCTCAGTGTAATGGATTGTCGGAATTCCTAAAGGAAACACGGTTTTCCCTTAGTCCCTGGTGGCTGAGGTGGAAGGGGCTGTAGTTGCCACAACTCTGGGTTTAGGAGGGACAAACATGGTTCAGAGCGCGAGGCTGCCCTTTGGGTCTCTGACTGCAGAGCAGAGAGAAGTTAATGCCAACCAAACCCACCCCAGCTCACACTCCAGGCTGCTCGTGGAGTCTCCCACAAGCTCTTCCCATCCTCAGGATGGACTCTGCTCAGCACATTGGCTGGAATTCCTCGGCTGATGCCTAACGCTTTTAGAAAAGATGAGGCAGCTGCCACCTATCATTTGTAAATACACTGTTTCTGTTAGTGCACGTTATGTGAGTTCTTACAGGCCTTATGAAGAATGGCTGAGAGACCTAGGGTTGCTCTGCCTGGAGAAGAGGAGGCTGAGGGGAGACCTCATTGCTCTCTGTAACTACCTGAAAGGAGGTTGTGGAGAGGAGGGAGCTGGGCTCTTCTCCCAAGTGACAGGGGACAGGACAAGAGGGAATGGCCTCAAGCTCCACCACGGGAGGTTTAGGCTTAACATTAGGAAAAAAAAAATCACGGGAAGGGTCATTGGGCACTGGCAGAGGCTGCCCAGGGAGGTGGTTGATTCACCTTCTCTGGAGGTGTTTGAGGGATGGGTGGACAAGGTGCTGAGGGGCATGATTTAGTGATTGATAGGAACGGTTGGACTCAATGATCCAGTGGGTCTCTTCCAACCTGGTGATTCTATGATTCTGTGATTTCCCAAAATCCAAACCAGGGTGTTTCAATCATCTTGGCTTTAGATACCGCCCTGCACTCACACCTCACACACCTGCAGCCAAGAGGAAAGGTTTCAGAGCCTGAATTTGGCCCTAATTCCACTGCAAGAGCCCCTGGGAGCACAGTCTGTTCCTCCACACAAGGACTCTGCACTTTACCCTTTCACCGTTGAGTTGACTTTGGCTGTACAAATGACCAGAGCTGCCTTTTGGCTGCTGAAAGGAGCTGTTGCACAAGAAGTGTTTTGGTAGGACATGCTGGCCAGGCCCCAGCAAGGCTCCCTGCCCCTCCCAGCCACCTTGCCATGCCCAGGTCATCCTCTGGATTCCCTGCTCACTTTCCTCTCCCTGTGCAGAATGAAGGTATCTATTCATCCCTGTCCCACTTTCCTCAGGAGAGCAAATACTCACCGGTCTCAGAATCCAAGTGATGCCAGGATTCTTGTGAAGTTCTCCGCAAACAAACAGGGCTCTGGAAGCTTTTGAAGGTCTATGGCATAAAGGCGCATTTTTGTTGCCTCAGGCTTCTTTGCTTCTCTTTCTAGCTGCTTCCCAAACCTCTCCAGGTTTCTTCTCTAAGCAGGTCTTCTGACTCATCTGGAAGAATCATAGAATCACCAGGTTGGAAAAAAAACCCCACTGAATCATCAAGTCCAACCATTCCTATCAAACACTAAACCATGTCTTTCAGCACCTCATCCACCCATCCCTTAAACACCTCCAGGGAAGCTGACTCAACCCCCTCCCTAGGCAGCCTCTGACAGTGCCCAATGACCCTTTCTGTGAAAAATTTTTTCCTAATGTTCAGCCTAAAGCTCCCCTGACGGAGCTTGAGGCCATTCCCTCTTGTCCTGTGCCCTGTCACTTGGGAGAAGAGCCCAGCTCCCTCCTCTCCACAACCTCCTTTCAGGTAGAGAGCAATGAGGTCTCCCCTCAGCCTCCTCTTCTCCAATCTAAACAGCTCTCTCAGTCGTTCCTCATAAGGCCTGTTCTCCAGCCCCTTCACCAGCTTCATTACTCTTCTCTGGACTCACTCCAGAGCCTCCACATCCTTCTTGTGGTGAGGGGCCCACAACTGAACACAGGATTCAAGGAGCAGTCTCACCAGTGCCAAGTACAGAGGGAGAATAACCTCTGGACCTGCTGGCCACGCTGTTTCTGATCCAAGACAAGATGCCCTTAGCCTTCTTGGTCACCTTGGCTGTTGCTGAAGGAGCCTGTCCCAGAGGCACTCGCTGTCTGTGCCTCAGTTTCCGCTGGTTAGGAGGCTCCTGGGGGCTGTGCTGCACCCTGGAGCCAGTGTCCTGTCTGGGCAGGGTGCTGGGACCTGGCACAGCCCGGCTGGGGCCAGGAGCCGAGGCCCTGGGATGGGCAGGGGGCTGGGGGAGCTGAGAGCTGGCAGCTCAGCCCCTGCCATCTGCAGGGCAGGGCAGGATGAGCCCCAGGTCGTGGGAACCTCCCGTGGGAAGAGGGCAGCCAGAGGCTGTGCCTGGGGCTTGGCTGTGCCGAGTACAGGCTGTGTCTCACCAGTGCCGAGTACAGAAGGCTCAGCTCAACCAATGCTGCCACAAGGGTGGTAGTGGCAGAGTGCTGGAACCATCCCTGTCCTCACAGAACAGCATCACTGAGCAATGGGCTGTGATCCTGGGACACCAGCCCCTCGCTCTGAGCCCCAACTCCACCCTGTGGGCTCCTACCTCCTGCATCCCAGCTCCCCCCAGCTTCTCTCATCCCATCAAGTGCCCCCACGTCCCCTGCCCTGATAATCCCCACTCTGTCCCCTCAGTGTCCCCCACCCAGGTGTCCCAGCTCTGTTTACCCTCCCCAGGTGCCCCGTGGCAGGGTTGGTATGGGGAGCGGTGGCTGTGGCACTGTCACGAGTGGCCGTGGCACGGGCAGGGGTGGTCGGGGTGTGGGCAGGGCCAGCATGGCGCGGGCAGGGGTGGCCACAGAGCCAGGGAGGCACAGCCTTTCTTTCCTGGAGCGGGACAAAGGTTTTGTTCTTCTCCCAACACTGCAGCCTTGTGAGGCCCTGGCGACAGGCAGCAGTCGCGCGGCTCGCACGCCACAGTGCAGAGGGGGAGCTTCTACTCCTTTGTCTGCTCTCTGTGAGAGCAGCAGGAAAGGGCCTCACCAAGAGCCACGAAGGACTGTGGCCACTGTCCCTCACGGTGTTGGGAACTAACCCACCGCCACGGGCACCGATCCCAGGGGAAGCCAAGCTCTTCATGACCGAAACCCGACCGGAGAGCGTCCGGAGCGAGGACGGCGGCTGCGCCTGGTGGCACTGGGGACAAGGACACCTGCACCCCACTGCCAGCCATGGGAAACGGCATGAGTCAGGTAATGGGGAGCACTGGGGCAGCTGGTGCTGCTGCTGGAGGTGGGAGATGTTTGCCCGGAAGCTTCCTCTGGGGTTGTTCGACTGGTCGACACCAGATCCGGTACAGGACTCGCCGTCAGCTGCTTGTTTACCTACTGGCAGAGCCAAACTGGGGGAGAAGGCAGGGACGCTGCACCAGCTCACAGCCTGGGTCTCATCCTGACCGCCTCTTGGGGGGTGCAGAATGTGGGGGTAACAACCAGACCCTCCAACCAAGGAGGGAGCCTTTCCCAATGCCTTTAAACCCAAAGCAGCAGCTCCTGAACGCGTACCAGGAGCTTGGTGGGGCTGGGCTGTGAGTGGGTCTCACATCACAGGGCACTGGGGACGGGCATTATTTTATGGTCGTTGGACTTTCCCCTTGTCACGGGGGGAACAGAGGCACCTCCTTCCTGCCAGGATCCCCATCTCCTACACCCTAAACACCTTCTCCAGCCCCATAAGCGCTCACCCTGCGAGGAGGTGCTCAGCGCTGCGGATGGGGCTGTGCTGCCCTGTTCCCCCCAGTGGGTCAGGAGGGTGCTGGGGACGGGAAGGCACCTTCAGCTGGGGCTCGGTGTCCTCTCCTTGCTCACCAACACTTTCGTCCCAGCTCCTCTCAGTGCTGCAGCTGCAAATTAAAGACTCTCTGTCAAAAGAATATGGATATGAAAACTTAGGAATCATAAAGCCACCCCCACTCCTCGTTAAAGGTGTTTGGCCAAGTGAAATGTTTCCAAATGCAGGCAGCGAGATGAGCATGAACCCAGCAGTGCTGAGAAAGCATCTCTGCCTGACCAGGTCCCGTATCGCAGCAGGGAACAGGCTGGATATGGGGTGTGCAGCCTGGGGGCAGTTGGGAAAGAGGGGAGCTGGAGAACAGCTCTGGATAAGAAAGGGTGTCAGATATCCCGCCTCTGCCTCCGCAGTGCAATTAACAGAGGCATTGTCTAGTAATTATCTTTTCATCACGAAAAGTGGAATTTCACAAGGAAAGTCAGATGAAGACACAGTGTCTGGGGAAATCTGTTCCTGCACTGTTAGAAATGGGCTCCCCACACCCGGATGGAGGGGAGCAGGGCTTGGGGCTGGAGGGGCGGATCACACAGAGCAGGGCTGCACTCCAAGGCTGTGTGGAGGTGTTCACAGCTTGCTGAGCCCAAATAAAATGCCCCAAAGAAGAACTGATTGATAAGTAAGGATCATAGAATCATATAGAATCATAGAACAACCAGGTTGGAAGGGACCCATCGGATCTTCTAGTCCAACCATTCCTATCAAACACTAAACTAAGTCCCTCAAGACCTCATCCACCCGTTCCTTAAACACCTCCAGGGAAGGGGAATCAACCACCTCCCTGGGCAGCCTATTCCAATGCCCAATGACCCTTTCCGTGAAAAACTTCCTCCTAATCTCTAGCCTAAATCTCCCCTGGAGGAGCTGGAGGCCATTCCCTCTTGTCCTGTCCCCTGTCACTTGGGAGAAGAGCCCAGCTCCCTCCTCTCTACAACCTCCTTTCAGGTAGTTGTAGAGAGTAATGAGGTCTCCTCTCAGCCTCCTCTTCTCCAGGCTAAACAACCCCAGCTCTCTCAGCCGCTCCTCATAGGTTCTGCTTCCTGGTGTGGTGGGGACCGTGGCACCAGGTCGCTACTCATGCTGTCACTTCTTTTTGTGTCCCTGCAGATCCTTCCCGGACTTTACCTTGGGAACTTCATCGGTAAGTGGAGCCCTGCCACCACAGAGATGTCCTCCAGATGGGGAGTTGGGCTTGTCCCAGCCCACGGGTTGGTGCCACAAGGGAGCTCTGTGCCCACACAGTGCCTGCTGCCCTCGGGTGGGCTGTGCCGGGGACCAGACACGGCCACTTGGCTTCTGCAGGGCTTGTCCAGCCACCACAGGCAGGCTCACGGCTCTCCTGATGCACAAGCATGTCATCTCACTGGTGAATGAGAGCTGCTTTTCAACTCATCCTGCTCCCCATCATCCCAGAGCATCCAGCATCTGGCAGAGCCCCTTCCCCTGCCACCCCATGGGGATCACGAGGAGCTCAGCCTGGAACTGTAGCACAGGCAGAGAGCAAAGAGTGGGGCTGACCCAGGTGCACTCTACTGGGACAAGGTTTTCCATCTGGGCTTTGCTTCCAAACCCTGTGGAGTCCTGCGGGAGTTCACAGCCATGGGCTCAAGCTGGCATGGACCTTGTGCTAGGAGCAGAGGAGCTGGTGGTGCTGCTCCAGCACAAGGGAGCAGGACTGGAGGGGTTCAGGGTGGCCGTAGGAGGTGAAGGACAGGGGTGCCCACTCTCAGGAAGAAATTCCTCTCAGAGGCACGTTCACCCTTTCTCACGCCTGTTCAATATTGTAAGGGGCTTTCATTCATTTCATTCAATTCATGACCAAGTACTGGTACCTGCCCTGAAAAAAGCAACATCTATCAGTGCCTCCTGCCTCCCTAGCTGCTTTTTTTGGCAGCTCAATTCCTGCTGCAAGTGCTGAGAAGGTTTTAAAATGCTGGCATGACCTGCTAAGAAGATGTCCTTGGAGCTGCAGCAGCAGCCCCAGACAGGGCAGCCTGAGCAGGACAGCCCCACGGGAGCACCTTGGGGTGCTGGCTGCGAGCGGAGGGCTCCCAGGTTCATCACAGGGGTTCCTGCAAGTACCCACTGATGTGGGCTCTTGGCCTGATGCCACTATGAGACTTGCTCTGCTGAGAGATCCAAGCCTGCTGAACCAAGCTCTGACAGCTCACAGAGACTTTTTTCTCCAGCTGCTGCAAGCCTCAACACTGGTGCCACTGGTGGCCCTTGTTCTACCTGCCTGAGGTGGGCAGGAAGGTGGTGGGTGCTGCGTGAGACCCCAAGGGGTGCCCCCACCTCCCTCCCCACACTCACACACACAGCAGGGCTCACCCACCAAGCCTCCCTCTGAGACTCACTCCTTTTAAAATTCTCATCATGCTGCTAGCACATTGCGGTCTGGATTCCCGAGCCAAGCTTTTACACCACGTGAAAGTTTAAAAACCCAAAGCAACAAGATAGGAAAATGAGAGCCCTCCTCTCGGATAGCTCGAGCAAAATCCGCTGGTCGTGGCAGGAAAGGGAGAAAGATACAAAGCTGCTCAGGCAGCAAGAGGAGCACTCTCCCCTCCCAGCACAGGGACCACGGAGCCGGATCTGTGACCAGGATCCCAGGTAGGGATGTTGAAGTGTTAGTGAGAAGGCAGCCGCTGCCCCAGACAGATGAGGAGACCCCATTTCTGAGCATCCCACTGAAGGGAGGATACACACAAAGCACTGCTTGTTGCAGTTCAAGTGCTTTCTGCAGGTTTCTCAAGTGCTGAAGGGAAGCTCAGAATGAGCCAAACTTGGGGACAATATAGAATCATAGAACAACCAGGTTGGAAGAGACCCATCGGATCATCGAGTCCAACCATTCCTATCAAACACTAAACCATGTCCCTCAGGACCTCATCTACCTGTGCCTTATCCCTGCAGCTCCACTTTGTGCAGCTCACAAACCAGAGCAGATCCCTCAGGCTGCAGCAAGTCCCATTGCTGGGTGTGTGTTTGCAGAGGGGAGGCGCAGGCAGAGAGCACGAAGCCTCCTGCTTGCAAGGGAGGGAGGTTTTCCACGCAGATGCCAGTTCTCACCCCAGCACGAGCAGCAAGGTCAAATGCCTTTGGAGGGAGGAGGTCTCTGGTTTCTATCACAGGGTTTGCATTCCAGATTTCCAGGGTGCGTTTGTGAATTTGCCGGTGCCTGTGCCACTGCTCCTGGGGGCTGTGATGCAGCTGATCCTCCGGAGCCAGGCTTTGTGTGCTGGGTTGTCTGCAGGAGCACGGTGGATGTGCTGCTGGGAAGAGAAGGGTTAGAAGCAAATACATGTTAATATCTAGTTCCATCCTTTAGATGCTAAAGACCTGGAGCAGCTTAGCCGGAACAAGATCACCCACATCGTTTCGATCCATGAATCTCCCCAGCCCTTGCTGCAGGTAGGGTCATAGAGTCATAGAATCACCAGGTTGGAAAAGACCCATCAGATCATCAAGTCCAGCCATTCCCATCAATCACTAAACCGTGTCCCTCAGTGCCTCATCTACCCGTCCCTTAAACACCTCCAGGGAAGGTGACTCAACCCCCTCCCTGGGCAGCCTCTGCCAGTATGCAGTGACCCTTTCCATAAAAAAAAAAATTCCTAATGTTTAGCCTGAATCTCCCCTGGTGGATCTTGAGGCCATTCCCCCTTGTCCTGTCCCCTGTCACTTGGGAGAAAAGCCCAGCTCCCTCCTCTCTACAACCTCCTTTTATGTAGTTGGAGAGAGCAATGAGGTCTCCCCTTAGCCTCCTCTTCTCCAGGTTAAACACCCCCACCCAATGCTGTTTTGTCAAACTCTGCGGCTCCTTCCCTGCTGCAGCATCATCCTTCCTCCTCTGAGCCCCCTACAGCACACACACCTCTCCCCTCTTCCCAGGCAGTGGTCCCAGAGGAGCTGGGCAGCCCCCACAGCCTGGGAAACTGGACATCTTGTGGTTATAACCTGGCCTTGAACACGAAAGGGAAACAATTTCCAACTCTCCAGCTTCATCTTGTTTCCCATCCCCTCCCACGAGCCGTCTGTCCCTGGCTGCCAAGGGATAGAGCAGCCCTGTCCCCAGAGGGGCTGCTGTGCTGGGGGGAGTAAAACCCTGTCAGCACCACCGGACCGGCTACAAGCACCCCAACCTCAGCACCCCAGTTTCTCCTCTTCCTTTTGTGTCTTCCAGGACATTACCTACCTCCGCATCCCCCTGCCTGACACCCCCGAGGCCAACATGTGAGTACCCAGGGCTGGCTCAGGGCACGCGGGAGGGGTGGTCAGAGTCGGGGTCGCAGCACCCCAAGCCCTTGAGGTGCTGCCTCCAACTCCTCAAGCACAGGGACCCACAGGCAGGTTGCCCTGGTGCTGGGAACCATCGCTGGACCCCAAGAGCATCCCAGCTCAGTAACCACTGCAGAGGGAGTGACTGTGAAGTTGGCCAAGGGTGCTGGGGTGGCCAGAGGTGTGAGCAGCCAAGTTGCTGCTAGCCCAGCATGAGTTCCAAGAGCGCCAGGGCAGCCACACACATCCCAGCACCACAGAGCCACTCCTGTCACCAACACCGCATAAGCCCATGTACCTTTCCTTGGGAAATAACAGCACTGAGCTGCTCGGGTCTCAACAGCCCTTGGCTGTGCCTGCAAAACACCAGGCAGTTTGTGTTACTGCTGCATCCTCAAACACACAGGACTGCATTGCCTGCAGCCTAAAAGTCCTGTTCCTCCTCTCAAGTCCTTATTCTGCCTGGTCTATTTTTCTTCCTAGCAAGAGGCACTTCAAGGAATGCATCAGCTTTATCCATCAGTGTCGCCTACACGGAGGGAACTGCCTCGTCCACTGGTAAGGCTTCTGTCCCTGTGCCCAGTGTCATGTCTCCCCATCACAGCAGAGACCAAAGAAGGTCCCTCAGCAGCCCCTGCTTTGGCTGCAGAGCCCTGAGCAGAACCAGCCTGTGCCAAAGGGCTCCGTGCCTAGGGATCCACCCTCGGCTGTGGCTTGTGCTTCAAACCCAGCAGGATCCTAGGAGCCCTGGAGATGGAGCAGCTTTGCAATGCAGCTGAGCGAGCGGGAAGAGCGGGTTTGGGGCAGGCAGCCAGGCAGCCGCTGCTGCTCTCGCTTCCCCGGGGAGGAGCGAGTATTTATAGGCACTGATGGAGAGGACCTTGTAAGGTCTCAGCCTCCCAGAGAGCAAGTTCTTGGAGAAGGGGAACCGAAATAGCTGAAGTATGGGTGGAGGAAGGGCTGAGCGTGGGGTCAGGGTGCAATGCCAGCAGCAACCCTTCTGCCCTTTCCCTTGCCAGCCTCGCCGGCATCTCCCGCAGCACCACCGTGGTCGTCGCCTACATCATGGCAGTCACGGAGCTGAGCTTCCAGGAGGTGCTGGAGGCCATCCGAACCATCCGGCCCGTGGCCAACCCCAACCCTGGCTTCAGGCAGCAGCTGGCTGAGTTTGGCGGCAGCGCAGCCCGCAAGGTGGGCACGGGGCTGGGGGAATCCATCTCTGCCACCCATGCTCTGCTCCACAGCCGAGCCTGCTCACGCATCTCAGAGCAATGATGAGTTCCTTGGGGGGACCAAGTTGCTTTTCTGCTCCCCTTGCTGCCAGGCTTGGACCTGCCCTTGGAAACCGTCACCTAAAGCTTGCTTCTCCCTTCTTCCCCAGGTCCGCAGGCACCTGAAGCAGAGGTACGGAGCATCCCCTTTCAACGATGAGGAAGAAATCAAGTCCCTGCTGCCAGCAGGGAGAAGAGGATCATCCAGGAGGGAGGGAGCTCTGCAAGGACTGGTCCCAAGAACCAGAGACATCAGGAGCACGACTCCCTTCTTGCTGCGGGTGAAGAGGACGTTCTCCTGCATCCCAGCTTGCCTGAAGTGACCCCAGCCAAGGGAAAGCGGCAAGAATCACCCGACAGCCTGAGAGAGACAAAGGAGATGGAGCATGGCAGGCTGGGGGAGTGCTGCGCAGGGGAGCCTTGCCAAGCCCAACTCCTTCTTCTCTTCGGGGGTGGGAGTGTGCCATCCTCTGTCCTGGCTTTCAGCTGTTGGGGAGGGACTCGCGTGCACTGCTGGGCTCTGCCACTCTCCATGGGCTCAGCCTCTTCATGCCCAGCACACTGGGGACACCCGGTGAAAGAGCAGCCGATGGCCCTTGGGTTACTGTGGGCTCCTGCTCAGGGCAGAGGGACAGAGGGGGTTCTCCTGAGCAGAAGCAGCGCCCAGGTGATACCAGCAGCAGCTTTAGCCCTTGGGTGCCCTCTGCATGAGGACGCACAGGGTGTGGGAGAGCTGGCTTTGCCCTCAGAGTGTTTTTCCCACCAGCAGCACAAGCTCCCAGAGGCAAGCGGCTGTGGAGCAGGGGCATGCGGGTGCATTGGCAGACAGTGCCACCGCACCGGCTCCCAGGCAAGGGTCCAGCTCCAGCCCAGCCAAGCACATGCTCTGAGCAAGCGCCGCAGCTTTAGGAGTCCATTGCACCCCGTTCCCACCTCTCCTAGGGCACAATCTTTACAAGGTGGGAGCCGAGAATTTAACCTGGCCAGACCTCACTAAAGCAGAGCCTTAAGCCATTTTGCTTAAAGTGTTTCTATGTCCCCCCAACCCCGTAATAAATACCTTTTCTCTGCAGTCTGCCTGGGTGCAGCCCGACTACCCTGCGATGGCTGTGACAGGGGGTATGGATGGACCTGGGCTGGAGGCTGCTGGTGGTTCCCTGCAGCCCAGGGAGGAACAGGCTGGGGTCACCAGCATGCCCAGAATCATAGAATCGTAGAACAACCAGGCTGGAAGGGACCCATCGGATCATCGAGTCCTATCAAACACTAAATCAAGTCCCTCAAGACCTCATCCACCCGTCCCTTAAACACCTCCAGGGAAGGGGAATCAAACACCTCCCTGGGCAGCCTATTCCAATGCCCAATGACCCTCTGTGTGAAAAACTTCCTCCTAATCTCCAGCCTAAATCTCCCCTGGTGGAGCTTGAGGCCATTCCCTCTTGTCCTGTCCCCTGGCACTTGGGAGAAGAGCCCAGATCCCTCCTTTCTACAACCTCCTTTCAGGTAGTTGTAGAGAACAATGAGGTCTCCCCTCAGCCTCCTCTTCTCCAGGATAAACAACCCCAGTTCTCTCAGCCGCTCCTCATAGGTTCTGTTCTCCAGCCCCTTCACCAGCCTCGTCGCTCTTCTCTGGACTTGCTCCAGAGCCTCAACATCCTTCTTGTGCTGAGGGGCCCAGAATTGGACACAGTATTCAAGGAGCAACCTCACCAGTGCTGAGTACAGAGGGAGAATCACCTCCCTGGACCTGCAGGTCACACCATTTCTGATACAAGCCTGTTCTCCAGCCCCTTCACCAGCTTCATGGCTCTTCTCTGGACTTGACCCAGAGAGGGAGTAACCTTGAAGAAGGCTACACAAGAAGTTAGAAACCCAATTGCCACAACAGAGCTCCCTGTAGGGCCAGGGTCTGTTCCAGGAGGGGCCAGGTAGCAGCTGCCGGGCAATTACTCAGAGCCCCCTTTCACTGCAGCCTCTTCACTCACCAGAACTGAAGCCTGCCAGGAGCACTGGGGGGCTGCTGGCTTCAGCTACGGGGAGCACTGAGAGCCAGGCCCCAGCCAAGCAGCACAAGATCCACCTCTTCCCCAGCCCCATCCTATTTACACCTTTCCCAGGCAGAGTCCCAGGTGAAGACAATACTGGGACAGCCCAGCTTGGTCATCAGTATCACATGTGCTGGGAGCCAAATTGCATTCCTGAGGTCCCCTTTCCTGGGGGCACCCCCTTCCCATGGTGGGGGGATGTCTCCCAGGAGTGGGACAGGGACAGGTTTCCAACTGGGTGTTTGATGAGGTGCCAGGCACGAGATCCCAGACGCTGCTCTGGCTGCTTCCAGGAGACATCAGCACGGGCCAGCCCATGCCCATTAGGAATTAATAATTACTCGTTTAACCCTGCGTGGCTGCTGAAGGCGAGCAGCTGGTTGGGTGTCCCCGGGGTCCCCTCGGCACACGCTGTGCTGGCACTCGGGCAGCACAGGGCCCTGTGCCAAGAGTGCTGCAAGGGGTGCACAGAGCAGCAGGGGAGTCATTGCGCCCACTGCTCAGGCTGCTGTGCCTCACCACGCTCCACTTTTTGGTGCCCCGAACCCCTGCTTTTCTTACGAGTGGGTAATTTTGGAACCTGCCACAGCAGCTGCTGCCCCTGGGAGTTCAGACTGTCCTGTGTAAGCAGCCTCTTGGCAGGATCTGCTCCTGTTTCACCTCCGCAGAGGTGGGAGCCCAATTTCTGCCTTGCTGGATGGACACTGAGCCAGAGGAGCGGCTGGGGGTGCATCATCCTCCTCTGCTCCTGCACCCTCTGCCGTGGGGTCACCCTCTCCTCTAGCTCCCTTGGCTCCAGGCTCTCCCTTTGCATCCCAGTGACCACATACGGGAGATGGATGTTTCTCCTGTGTGGGTGCACCACCCCATCAGCCCAACACTGGGACACACTGGGCATTGGTGTTTTTACACCTGGGTTTTCCTTCTTCAGTCTGTAAACCCACGGTGAGGCCAAAAGCTGAGCAATGGCAGCTCCAGCCCAGCTCTGCCAAGCAGCAAGATGTATTTATTGTGGCAGATCCGTTTTGCACCACTGGAAAACCCCAGGCGAGGGCAGGGTTAGCAGTGAGTTAATGTTTGACTCCTTTTGAAGCTCATTTCAACATGAAAGGTTTAAGGGTTATGCAGCTTCACTTTCCCTGCACAGGGAGCAGCACAGTGAGGGAAACCAGCTCCCAAGCATCTTCGCTGATGCTGGGTAATTGGATCCCACGGGTCCTGTGTGTCACTGGGAGACGAGATCCTAGCAGATAAAGGCTTATCCTGTCAGACTGGGGCTGGCTAAGGAGCTGGTGGCTACGATTATCTCCCGGCCTTGAGTATAATCTCTGCAAGCGGCTGAGAGAGGTTGCGCAATGACCCATTGCCATTGCCCCAGTTCCCAAGGCGATAGAGCAGATCCTCATCGGTTGGTTCCGGGCCATTTTCCCAGAATATAACCCCCAGTTTGCCTGGACAAAGGGTGAGGAGGGGCCAGGGTGCTGCCCCCACAGAGGCGCAGCCAGCTGGAAATCCCCAGTTTGCTGGAAGGAGAGCAGAGTGGCTTCCCTCGCCACCTCGAGTGGCTGCAGTGGGATGGCTGCAGGCTGCCAGGATGAGGGTGAGCACAGCCCAGTGCCAGCTGGGCCACGGAGTCTCTCCTGTCACCCTTCTCCCTAAAACAGGTCTCCTCCAGTTCCCTGCTCGGAGCCACAGAGCTGGCATCACTGCTCCTCTTCATGTTAAGCAGAGAGAGACTCTGCGTCAGCCCTGGCTCCACAACCCGAACAGGGTGGGCAGGGTCTGCTCTGGCGTAAAGAGGCCGAGGAAAGGCTCAGTAAGGAATCATAGAATCACCAGGTTGGAAAAGACTCACTGAATCATCGAGTCCAATCATTCCTATCAATCACTAAGCCATGTCCCTCAGCACCTCATCCACCCGTGCCTTAAACACCTCCAGGGAAGGTGAATCAACCACCGCCCTGGGCAGCCTATTCCAATGCCCAATCACCCTTTCCATGAAAATTTTTTTCCTAATGCTTAGCCTAAACCTCGCCTGGTGGAGCTTGAGGCCATTCCCTCTCATCCTGTCCCCTGTCACTTGGGAGAAGAGCCCAGCTCCCTCCTCTCTACAACCTCCTTTCAGGTAGTTGTAGAGAGCAATGAGGTCTCCCCTCAGCCTCCTCTTCTCCAGGCTAAACACCCCCAGCTCTCTCAGCCATTCCTCATAAGGCCTGTTCTCCAGCTCCTTCACCAGTTTCATTGCTCTTCTCTGGACTCGCTCCAGAGCCTCCACATCCTTCTTGTGGTGAGGGGCCCAGAACTGAACACAGGATTCAGGGAGAGCACATCCCTACCAGCATGGCCAGACTGGACAACCCTGTGCAGCTCCTCTGTGCCATGTGGCCAGCCCCTTGTTCTCGTTTCCCGCGGGAAAGCCCAGCGCTGGGGCTGCTTATTCATTTCAAGGCTTCACAGCCCTGAGCAGCCCACTGGCTCCTGCAAGCCTCCTCTCTCCTACCCATCATAGGTGACTTTCTCTGACTCAGAGCTGAAATGGAAACCCAGCAGGGTGTGAAAGGGGACCCGGCCGGCTGCAGGCTGTGAGGAAGAGACGGGTTTCCCCGTGCAGTGACACGCAGCTCTGTGATGGAGGAGTGAACACCAGTGCCATACCAGGGCCGCCCAGTAAACCCAGAAGGCAAAACCCAAGTGGCCCCTGCACTGGGTGGCAAGGGACACGCTGCCAGCCCCGCTGCAGACAGCCCTTCACGAGGGCAGCCCAATGGTGCTTGGTACCAGCACCATCCTTGCCCTCCGCGGGGTGGAATCCCTCTTCCCCTCTCCAAAATGAAGGCTGAGCCAGGCTCCTCACTGAACAGAGGGACAGATCTTTCTGGCAGCAGTGGCACTGAGGAAGGATACTCAGGAGCCAGCTAGGAGCAAAGGGACTGTCTGGGACCTCTCCCAGTGCTGATGCCCATCTCACCCCCGGGCACCCAACTCCCTGTTGGCATGGGAAGGTGTTTCCCGAGGTGTGGGAAGGCTGATGCCCAGAAATGCCATGACCTCATTGCTCTCTATAACTACCTGAAAGGATGTTGTAGAGAGGAGGGAGCTGGGCTCTTCTCCCAAGTGACAGGGGACAGGACAAGAGGGAATGGCCTCAAGTTCCACCAGGGGAGGTTTAGGCTGGGGATTAGGAGGAAGTTCTTCACAGAAAGGGTCATTGGGCATTGGAATAGGCTGCCCAGGGAGGTGTTTGATTCACCTTCCCTGGAGGTGTTTAAGGCACAGGTAGACAAGGTGCTAAGGGACATGGTTTAGTGTTTGATAGGAATGGTTGGACTCAATGATCCAGTGGGTCTCTTCCAACCTAGTGATTCTATGATTCTATGACCACAAGCGTTCCATCTCCTCCATGGGGACAGCCTCTGCCAGGAACTCCGGGGCCGGTGGTGAGCCAGAGTGGATGTGAGATGAGTCACATCCCTCGGTCGGTCCCTGGCAGCCTTTGGCACAGCTCATCTTGGCCCTTCCCACCCACTTCCCATTTGACTCAGCACCCAGAGTCCCATGAGGCAGATGCGAGTGCTGGAGTGGAGGAGAGATTCGAGAGATCATAGAGTCATAGAATCATAGAGCAGCCAGATTGGAAGGGACCCATCAGATCTTCTAGTCCAACCATTCCTATCAAACACTAAACCAAGTCCCTCAGGACCTCATCCACCCGTCCCTTAAACACCTCCAGGGAAGGGGAATCAACCACCTCCCTGGGCAACCTGTTCCAATGCCCAATGATCCTCTGTGTGAAAAACTTCCTCCTAATCTCCAGCCTCCTCCCCTCCAGGGAGTGTGCAGGAGCCCTGAAAGTCTGAAGGGAGGCACCCAGCATGGTGAAGGAGAGAGCCCAGTGCTTTCCAGTGCCCTGTGGATCTCTCTGTCTCCTCTCCCATGGTCTTTCCCCAATCCCATGGGTATGATGTGCCCTGTCCCCTCTCTGGTGGGATGCCCTCTTTCCTCTCCCATGGGACGTTCTCCATCCCCCCTTCCAGTTACCCTGTCCTGCAGGTTCCCTGCCTGCTCTCCTGTGGGATGCCACACGTCCCTTCTCCTGTGGGTTCCCTTTCCCCTCTCCTGTGGGATGACCTGTCCTGCAGGTCCCCTGTCTCACAGGTTCCCTGTCCCTTGGGATGCCCCATGTCCCCTCTCCCCTGGGATGTCCCATGTCCCCTCTCCCCTGGGATGCCCCATGTCCCCTGGGATGCCCTGTGTCCCATGGGATGCCCTGTGTCCCCTAGGATGTTCTGTGTCTCCTCTCCCATGGGATGCCTCCATGTCCCCTGGGATACCTCCCGTCCCACGGGATGCCCTGTATCCCCTGGGATGTCCTGTGTTCCCTGTGTTGCCTTGTGTCCCACGGGATGCCCTGTGTCCCGTCTCTTCTGGGATGCTCTGTGTCCCCTCTCCCCTGGGATGTCCCCTGTCTCCCCTCCCTTGAGATGTCCCATGTTCCCTCTCCCCTGGGATGCCCCATGTGCCCTGGGATGTCCCATATCCTCTCTCCCCTGAGATGCCCTGTATCCCCTGGGATGTCCCATGTCCCCTGGGATGTCCCGTGTCCCCTCTCCCCTGGGATGCCTTGTGTCCCATGGGATTCCTCCATGTCCCATGGGATTCCTCCATGTCCCCTGGGATGTCCCCTGTCTCCCCTCCCTTGGGATGTTCCCTCTCCCCTGGGATGCTCTGTACCCCTGGGATGTCCCGTGTTCCCCATGTTGCCTTGTGTCCCAAGGGATGCCCAGTGTCCCCTCTCCCCTGGGATGTCCCCTGTCTCCCCTCCCTAGGGATGACCCCCTCTCCCCTGGGATGCCTCGTGTGCCCTAGGATGTCCCATGTCCTCTCTCCCCTGGGATGTCCCCTGTCTTCCCTCCCTTGGGATGTCCCATGTCCCCTCTCCCCTGGGTTGCCCTGTATCCTCTGGGATGTCCCATGTCCCCTCTCCCCTGGGTTGCCCTGTATCCTCTGGGATGTCCCATGTCCCCTCTCCCCTGAGATGCCCTGTATCCCCTGGGATGTCCCATGTCCCCTGGGATGTCCTCTATCTCCCCTCCCTTGGCATGTCCCCTCTCCACTCTCCCCCGGGATGCTCTGTATCCCCTGGGATGCCCCCTCTGCCCTGGGACACCCCATCTCCCCTCTCCCCTGGGATGTCCCCTGTCTCCCCTCCCTAGGGATGACCCCTCTCCCCTGGGATGCTCTGTACCCCTGGGATGTCCCGCGTCCCGCGGGATGTCCCCTCTGCTCTGGGCTGCCCTGTGTCCCATGGGATTCCTCCATGTCCTCCGGGGTGCCCCCTGTCCCCTCTCCCCTGGGATGCCCTGTATCCCCTGGGCTGCCCCCTCTGCTCTGGGATGCCCCGTCTCCCTTCTCCCCTGGGATGCCCACTCTCCCCTTTCCCGTGGGATGCTCTGTCCCCCCGGGCTGCCCCGTGTCCCGCGGGCTGTCCCCTCTGCTCTGGGACGCGTCCCCTCCCGGCAGTCCCGGCCGAGAAAGGGAAAGCGAAAGCGTTCGGGGCGGTTTCCCTTTCTGGTTGGGGCCGCGATGGCGGAGCCGGGGGCGCCCATGCGGCTGAAGGAGTGGCTGATCGCGCAGATCGACAGCGGCCGGTACCCGGGGCTGCGCTGGGAGAACCGGCACCGCACGCTCTTCCGCATCCCCTGGAAGCACGCGGCCAAGCAGGACTACCGGCAGCACCAGGACGCCGCTCTCTTCAAGGTACCGGCACCCCCGGGACCCCCCTGCCCAGCTCCGTGCACTCTGGCATCTCACTGCCCAGTTCCATGCACCCCCAGCATCCCCCTGCCCAGCTCCGTGAACACCCCCAGGTTCCCCTTGCCCAGCTCAGTGCACCCCTGGCATCCCCTTGCCCAGCTGCATGTGTCCACGGCATCCCCCTGCCCAGCTCCATGTGTCCCCAGCATCCTCCTGCCCAGCTTCGTGCACCCCCAGGATCCCCCTGCCCAGTTCTGCGCACGCCCAGCATCCCACTGCCCAGCTCCATGCACCCCCAGGATCCCCCTGCCCAGCTCTGTGCACCCCCAGCATCCCACTGCCCAGCTCCATGCACCCCCAGGATCCCCCTGCCCAGTTCTGCGCACCCCCAGCATCACCCTGCCCAGCTCTGTGCACCCCCAGGATACCCCTGCCCAGTTCCATGCACACCCAGCATCCCACTACCCAGCAACATGCCCCCCCAGGATCCCCCTGCCCAGCTCCGTGCACTCTGGCATCTCACTGCCCAGTTCCATGCACACCCAGCATCCCACTGCCCAGCTCCATGTGTCCCCAGCATCCCCATGCCCAGTTCTGTGCACGCCCAGCATCCCCTTGCCCAGCTGCATGTGTCCACAGCATCCCCTTGCCCAGCTGCATGTGTCCACAACATCCCCCTGCCCAGCTCCATGTGTCCCCAGCATCCCACTGCCCAGTTCCATGCACACCCAGCATCCCACTGCCCAGCTCAGTGCACCCCCGGCATCCTCCTGCCCAGCTCTGTGCACCCCTAGGATCCCCCTGTCCAGTTCTGTGCACCCCTGGGATTCCCCCCTGCCCAGTTCCGTGCACACCCAGCATCCCACTGCCCAGCTCCATGCACCCCCAGGATCCCCCTGCCTAGTTCCGTGCACACCCAGCATCCCACTGCCCAGCTCCATGCGCCCCCACGATCACCCTGCCCAGCTCCATGCGCCCTCAGCATCCCACTGCCCAGCTCTGTGTGACCCCAGGATCCTCCTGCCCAGCTACCTGTGCACCCCTGGCATCCCCCCCACCTTTGTGTGCACCCCTGGAGGCTCCTCGTCAAGTTCCGTGTGTGCATTCCCCTTGCCCAGCTCCATGCATGCTCCCAGGACCCCCATCTGGCTCCATGTGCACCCCTAGGACCTCTCACCTTGCTCCGTGTGCATCCCTGGGACCCTTCACCTTGCTCCGTGTGCATCCCTGGGACCCTTTACCTGGCTCCTAGTGCACCCCCGGGTCTCCCTGTTGCCTGGCTCTGTGCACTCCCCAGGACACCCCTACCTGGTTCCATGTGCTCCCCCTGCCCAGCTCCATGCACATTCCTCAGTCTCCCCAGCTCCAAGCATCCTCCTGGGACCCCCCTGCTCCCCTTCACCCAACCCAGTGGGCTCATGCTCTGGTAAGCGGGGGCCGGGGTGCAGGCAGCCCCTGCAGCGCTGGGCACCCTCTACCCGCAGGCCTGGGCCGTCTACAAGGGGAAATACCACGAGGGGACAGACAAGGCTGATCCCTCCACCTGGAAGACACGTCTCCGCTGCGCCCTCAACAAGAGCACTGACTTCCAGGAGGTGCCTGAGCGGAGCCAGCTGGACATCTCCGAGCCCTACAAGGTGTACCAGATCGTGTCCGAAAGCTCTCGGGATGCAGGTGCGTCCCTGCCGTCCCCCATCCTGTGCCAGCCTTGAGGCTGATGGCTGTGCTGTGCCTGTACAAGCTCCGCGTCCTGCAGACACCACCCTTCCTCCCCACTCTTCCTCCTTGGGCATCCCGGTGCCACCCCCAGGAACTGTTCCTGCCCTTCCCCAGGGCTTAGTGGGTTTTTCTTGCTCTCTGCAGAGAAGGATGGTGACACGCGGTCCCCAGCCGGCGAGCATCAGCAGGTGAGCCAGTTGTCTGCTGCAGTTGCTGCCTGCAGGCTGGAGAAGGTGGGACACCGAGCTCCTCGCCCACCCCCTGCTCCACTGCCTACATCTGTCCCACTGCACAGCTTGGGGTGGGTCCATCCGTGTGGCTGCCAGGCTCGGGCAGGGGATCTGCTGGAATGTGGGCTTGGTGGCGGGTCAGGAGCAGGCTCGGGGTCCCTGTGCTGCCACCCCAGCCCTCACCACAGCCGCTCTCCTCCCCAGGGCAGCAGGGCAGGGAGTCCAGAGGAGGAGAGGCAGAAGGTGGAAATGTGCCACGTGTCTCCGCTGCGCCTGCTCTCTGCTCACCCGGCCGAGCAAGGTGAGGGTCCCTGGCTGTGGGATGGGGCTGGGGGCAGGGAGCTGCCGCTGCCTGGTAGGAGTGACCCTGCAATGCACAGCCCTGTCCCTTGCACAGGCCTTGCCCATGGGGTTGGTGACTGGGACTGGGTCTCCCTCCTTGCCCCAGAGTGAAGCCACTTGCTCATGTACCTGTGGTCTTTAAATGAGGCTCACTGATGAGCAGCAGCCATGGGAAGGACCCTGCTGCCCTCCTGGCCCGTGAGCTGGGGCCAGGACAGCACCTGGAGGCCCTCAGGGACAGGTGCCCATGTCTCTTTGCCACCTCCTCTGTGCCCTGGCCCAGGTTACCACGTGAGGGGTGTTTTCTATGGCTGGAACCCGACCCACGGCCACCTCCTCCCTGGACCCCCATCCTACCTCCCCGTGGAGGACGTCAACCACTCAGGTAGGAGCCGTGCTGGCCGGGCAGTGCCCTGGGTGGCCCCCTGAGCCGAGCTGCCTGTGAGCTGACCTTCCCTACACCCTAGACTGCTGGCTCCACATCCGCCTCTACTACTGCGACGTGCTGGTGAAGGAGGTGACCACACGCACGGCCGAGGGCTGCCGCATCACCTCCCACGCTGTGCCGGCCGACAGCGAACGCCTCTATGGCCCCTCTTGCATGGAGCAGATTGAGTTCCCCTCACCGCGGGCGCTCAGCGGCAGCAGCCGCGTGGCCGGCATGACCGACGTGCTGGAGCGGCTGCTGCCCCACCTGGAGCGTGGCGTGTTGCTGTGGGTAGCGCCCGAGGGCGTCTTCATGAAGCGCCAGTGCCTGGGCAGGGTGTACTGGAATGGACCACTGGCCCCGCACAGGGACTGGCCCAACAAGCTGGAGAGGGAGAGGACCTACAAGCTGTTGGACACGCAGCAGTTCCTGCACCGTAAGTGCCCTCCTGCCATCCCAGTGCGTGGGCTCTGCCACCCCTGCCCTGGGAGACCTCGATCCCCTCATAGAATCATAGAATCCTAGAACAACCAGGTTGGAAGGGACCCATTGGATCTTCTAGTCCAACCATTCCTATCAAACACTAAACTAAGTCCCTCAAGACCTCATCCACCCGTGCCTTAAACACCTCCAGGGAAGGGGAATCAACCACCTCCCTGGACAGCCTATTCCAATGCCCAATCACCCTCTGTGTGAAAAACTGCCTCCTAATCTCTAGCCTAAATCTCCCCTGGCGGAGCTTGAGGTCATTCCCTCTTGTCCTGTCCCCTGTCACTTGGGAGAAGAGCCCAGCTCCCTCCTCTCTACAACCTCCCTTCAGGTAGTTGTAGAGAGTAATGAGGTCTCCTCTCAGCCTCCTCTTCTCCAGACTAAACACCCCCAGCTCTCTCAGCCACTCCTCATAGGTTCTGTTCTCCAGCCCCTTCACCAGCCTCGTCGCTCTTCTCTGGACTTGCTCCAGAGCCTCAACATCCTTCTTGTGGTGAGGGGCCCAGAACTGAACACAGGATTCAAGGAGTGGCCTCACCAGTGCTGAGTACAGAGGGAGAATCACCTCCCTGGACCTGCTGGTCACACCATTTCTGATCCAAGCCAGGATGCCATTGGCCTTTTTGGCCACCTGGGCACACTGCTGGCTCATGTTCAGTCGGCTGTCGACCAACACCCCCAGGTCCCTCTCCTCCTGGCAGTTTTCCAGCCAGGCTTCTCCCAGTCTGTAGTTCTGCATAGGGTTGTTGTGGCCCAAGTGCCTGGGGTCAGGTCCTACCCTGGTGTGGCTGCTCGGGGCTGCGGGTCCACGTTCTCCCTGATGGGGCCGGTGTCTTGCAGAGCTGCAGGGGTACCTGAGCCATGGGCAGCCCGCACCACAGTACCAGATCCACCTCTGCTTCGGGGAGGAGTTCCCCACTAGCGACGGGCACCACTTGCAGAAGCTCATCATGGCCCATGTGAGTACATACCAGGGCTGGCATTCGTGCTGGCACCGAGCCGGACGCTGGGGCTGTCGTGGTCAGGTGCTGTGGACCCTCTCCCATCCTCCATCGTCTCTGTGTGCGTCCGCAGGTGGAGCCGGTGTTTGCGCGGGAGCTCTTCCATCACGCTCAGCGCATGGGACCAACGCTGCTCCGCGATGCTCTGCAGCCCTGCGCCCCCGGTACCTCCGGCCACATCATCCACATCCTCAAACAGCTCTGCCAGCCCTGAACCTGGGTGCAGGAGAGAAGAGCCCAGCTGTGATAAAGCCTTGGAGCGGGATGCTCTGCGGTCCCCGAGCCGGTGTGCATGGGGTGCTCAGTGCTGTGGGGCACGGGCAGGCACTGGCCAGGAGGGGCAGCCAGCTGCCACCCCACACACATGGCTGTATTTATTCCCTGGGAGCCATCTGGGTAGGATTTGCTGTGTGCTTGTTTGCTGAGCGGGGGCAGAGCCAGCTCCATCCTGGTGCCTTGTGAACCTGAGCAATAAAGGTGGTGTTTTAGTACCACTGAGTGCGGTGTTGGGGACAGGCACTAGCAAGGGGGGCACGGGCAGCTGGGGGAGTTGAGCGCAGAGACTTGCACTGTGGGCAAAGCTAGCTCAGCCCCAGCCACAAGGGATGGTAGGAGACACTTCCCCAACCCCTGCACTGGCTCAGGTCACATCCTTCCCCTGGTTCCCAGCCTCTTGGCAAGAGGTGCAGGCAGCGGTGAGATGCCCATTAGCTGCACTGCTGACCTAGTAGTGAATCATAGAATCACCAAGTTGGAAAAGACCCACTGGATCATTGAGTCCAACCATTCCTATCAATCACTAAGCCATGTCCCTCAGCGCCTCATCCACCCATCCCTTAAACACCTCCAGGGAAGGTGAATCAACCCCCTCCCTGGGCAGCCTCTGCCAGTGTCCAATGATCCTTTCCATGAAAATTTTTTTCTTAATGTTCAGCCTAAATCTCCCGTGGCAGAGCTTGAGGCCATTCCCCCTCATCCTGTCCCCTGTCACTTGGGAGAAGAGGCCAGCTCCCTTCTCTCCACAACCTCCTTTCAGGTAGAGAGCAATGAGGTCTCCCCTCAGCCTCCTCTTCTCCAAGATAAACACCCCCAGCTCTCTCAGCCGCTCCTCATAGGACCTGTTCTCCAGCCCCTTCACCAGCTTCATTGCTCTTCTCTGGACTCGCTCCAGAGCCTCCACATCCTTCTTGTGGTGAGGGGCCCAGAACTGAACACAGGATTCAAGGAGCGGTCTCACCAGTGCCAAGTACAGAGGGAGAATAACCTCTGGACCTGCTGGCCACGCTGTTTCTGATCCAAGCCAAGATGCCCTTGGCCTTCTTGGTCACCTTGGCTGTTGCTGAAGGAGCCTGTCCCAGAGGCACTCGCTGTCTGTGCCTCAGTTTCCGCTGGTTAGGAGGCTCCTGGGGGCTGTGCTGCACCTTGGAGCCAGTGCCCTGTCTGGGTAGGGTGCTGGGACCTGGCACAGCCCGGCTGGGGCTAGGAGCCGAGGCCCTGGGGTGGGCAGGGAACTGGGGGAGCTGAGGGCTGGCAGCTCAGCCCCCACCATCTGCAGGGCAGGGCAGGATGAGCCCCAGGTCGTGGGAACCTCCCGTGGGAAGAGGGCAGCCAGAAGCTGTGCCTGGGGCTTGGCTGTGCCCAGAGCTGCTGGCTGCCGGCCGCAGGCGTTGGCGTCGTGTCTGTCCGTCTGTCCGCCTGTCCGGCCGTCCACAGGGACCAGAGCTGGATGCTGGAGCCCCGCTCCGCCCTGGGCGGCTCTGCAGAGGAGGGGCTCACCAGCGGGTTTTAACAGTCAGTCCGGGGGCTGTGCAGCAGAGCAGGAGCAGAGGAGGAGCGGGACGGCTGGACAGTAGGATGCAGACGGACATCCCCATTGGTGACACGGAGCTGCACAGCCCACTGGCCCCCGAGCTAGCCGGTGGCCCCTTCAGCGGCCCTGAGGCCACCAAGCCACCTTACAGCTACATCGCCCTTATCACCATGGCCATCCAGAGTGCCCCCGAGAAGCGCATCACGCTGAGCGGCATCTACCGCTACATCATGGGCCGCTTCACCTTCTACCGCGAGAACAAGCAGGGTTGGCAGAACAGCATCCGCCACAACCTCTCCCTCAACGAGTGCTTCGTCAAGGTGCCTCGCAACGACAAGAAGCCGGGCAAGGGCAACTACTGGACCCTGGACCCCGACTGCTACAACATGTTTGAGAACGGCAGCTTCTTACGGCGACGCCGACGCTTCACCAGGAAGAGAGCGCTCAGGGATGTGCCGGGCACCAAAGGGGACGAGGGGCGAGGGAAGCTCTCCAGGCAGAGGGCACGGGGCTTGGCTGCTGTCCTGCTGCCCGAGGAGGGGAAGGCAGAGGGGGGTTTCACCTCCCCAGGGGGCATGGGGCGCCTGCCGAGTCCTGCCACCCTACCCGAAGGCCCTGGGGTTCAGGGTGACCTCTGCGCCCAGCGGCAGCCACCCAAAGCCAGGCAGCCCTGCTTGTATGTGCCGGACACGGTGCAGCCCAAGGGACCGTTGTTCATGCCCCCCGAGAGCCGCCTGCCCAAGGAGACTGTCTTCGGGGGGTTCCCAGCAGCACTGCAGCTTCCCCAGCCAGGTCAGTACCCGCTGCCCGGCGAGCGCTCGGCACCGCACCCTGCCCTGCTGCCCACCCTGCTGCCCACCCAGCCCCGGGAGCCCCCACAGGGCTCCCTCACACCCCCGGGCACCCCCCCGGCCCAGCTGGAGGGTGAGGAGCCGCCTGTGCCCGGGTTGGGGCTGGGGCCGCCCTTCGGGCAGGTGCCCCCCACATTCTCCAGCACCTTCCTGGGCCCAGGCAAGACCCCCTCATCCTGCTTCTTGGAGGGAGAAGGCTATGCGCAGCCGTCCCTTCCCGTTTTTGGCTCCTTCGGCCGGCCGGGCCACGAGGCACTGGGCAGTGGCTACCAGTGCCGTGTGCAGGCGCTGAGCTTCTGTGTGAAGGAGCGGCCGTGCGGCACAGCACTGGAGCATCTCCTGGCCACAGCCCCCCCAGCCCCCGCAGCCCCCCGACAGCCGCCTTTTGGGGCTGTGGGGCCACGGGCTAGTGAGCAGAAAGAGCCCTGGGGGCCGGGGGGCGCGATCCCACTGCAGGGGAGCAGCGGCTACTCCTTGGGGCTACCCCCCTGCCTCTATCGGACGCCTGGCATGTTCTTCTTCGAGTGAGGGACTGGACCCCAGGACCGAATAAAGCACATTCCCCAATGGTGCCTCTGTCGTCTCTGTGCCCCCTGGGGTGGGCAGTGGGCAAGGGTGAGCTCAGGACCCTCTGCCCCAGACTGGGTGCTGGCTATGGGGACACGAGTACCCAAGGCCACCCAGCTGGGTATTCGGGTCCTTTGACCTTCGGGAGATCCTGGGGATGGGGTTCTGCCCCAACAATGGGCCAGGAGCCAACAGAGCCCCATCCTGGGGTAGCAGAAGGGTGCCCAGCTGTGAGGGGCAAGGGGCTGCACTGGGGCAGGAGTGAGTCCCCATGGAGCTCACAGTTCCCCCACTGCACCTAGAATGGCTCCGAATGCACAGAAGGACTCTGGGTGCCACATGTGCCATGAGCGGCAGTGGTTTCTGCACATGGGCCACTCGAGCATCCACACAGACAGGGGCAGGAGCGAAGAGCAGTGGTTTGGTGTAGAGGGCTCTGCTAGGGATGAAGGAGAGTTTTCCCTACCCTCTTTTCTGTGTCCCTGCTCGGAGCTGTGCTGCTGCCTGGCCAGGGTCCCTCCAGGTCCACACAGGCTCCCCAAGGCCAGGGCACCCCTGGAGCTGAGGTGTGCTGGTAGCTGCGGAAAGTAGATTCCTCCAACCTGATTCACACCAGGTGGCTGTCAGTGAGGAAGCATCAGACTGGGCATGAGGGACCATGGGGACACTGGGGTGGGCAGGTCCCCCCACAACCTCGGGCCAGGATCTGGCTGCCAACTCCTTCCCACACACCACAGGGACACTGGGACCAGCATCACCGCAGCGCGGGAAGGGGGTCAGAGCGATGCTGATGAAACAGAGCCCCGTGCCCCGATCCTGCCCACCCAGGCTGGGACAGTGACACCCAGACAGGATGGCTCGATCAGCACCAGGGGACAACACCAGGCTGGTGAGGACTTTCCCTGCCACTGTGGGCAGTGGGGATGTGGGACCCCAGCTTGAACAGTCCCAGGGGGCTCTACAGGGGCCACGCTGGCATCGCTTGGTGACTGGGAATGCTGTGGCCACTATTAGTGCAGCCATAATAGTGTGGACACTATTATGTGTGTCATTATTAGCCCCTAGATGGCCGCTGCTAGGCCATGACCACATCCCAGCCCTGGTCAGAGCAGTGGGGGCTGTTTTGCTCTTCGTCACTCTCGGAGTACGGACAGCTTATCAGACCCAGGCCTCTCTTTTCTCCCTTTTTTTTTTTTCCCTCCCCAGTGGAAAACAATATTTGAGTGCCTAGATCATGCTGGCGTCTCCGGAGTGGCCGGTGGCGAGCGCGGCTGACCTCAGCCCCCTCCTTTGCGCAGTCCCCGGGGGCGCGGGAGGAAGCGAGCTCCACAGTCGTGCCCAAGGGCCGTCTGGTTCCCACGCAGCACGGCTGGGCCCATCGCCCATCCCGGCTCACACCAGCGCTTGGGAACACACGACCCTGGCCCCATGTGGTGCCCCAGCCTGGGGTCCCTGTGCTGGGAGCAGTGTGACACGGCACGGCCGATCACCCCCAGGGATGGGGACCCCTATCCTGCAAACCCTGGGACCTCCCGCTGTATCCCTTCTCCGTGTGTCCAGCTTCAGGCTCACTGCTCTCACTGTTCTGCGTATTCCCGGCTCACGGTGGGTGGCCTGGTCCCCAGCCAGATCACCCACTCCCAGCACGGGCGGTACTAGGGGAACATGCTGCAGGCGCTGGTGATGCTGCCAGGTGCTGGGGCAGGAGGGTACCTGCTCCCCATCCCTCCCTGCGGGCAGCATGGGAATGGGATACAGGTAGGGGTGGGAGAAATGGTGCTGTTCTGTGCACACACTCAGGGCTTTGGGGACAGATGCTGCCAACAGGCATATTTACACCCATGTCCCTATCAGCACTGTGTGTCCGTGGGGTCGATAAGGACCCCTGACACATGGGATAGCACAGGCTGCCATAGCCAATGCTGGACCAGAACCAGTGCTGTCACTGCACCCATCGGCCCCAGCAGGATGGGGCCACTCCTCGGGGCTCCCAAGCCCTGTCCCCCACTTGGCAGAGAGCACCGGACAGGACTGAGGCTGCTCCAATGGATGCCAGCCCCACAGCCCCAGTGGAGGTACAATGGGTGCCCCTGTGGGGTGAGGAGGGTGCTGGGGAAGGCAAACTGGGCGAGGGGATGGGGATCCTCCACTCTGGGCTGGGGGCATCATGGGGTGCTCCTGCAGCGCAGCTGCACACACGTAGGGCTGTGTCCAGGAGCTGCTGCCCCAGAGCAGCTCGGGGATCCAGGACCATGCAGGGGCCCTGGCTTGGCTGGCAGCACCATCCTGCGCCGGAGCCCTGCAGCCCCCGCAGCCTGCAGGGCGATGTGTGGCTCCTGGGGCCAGGCAGGAAGGAGACGTCACCACCGCCAAGCGTAACTCAAACCAGATGGGGCCGCGCTGGCTTCCAGGCCCACAGGGTGGTCACCGACAGGAACCAGTCAAAGGCTGCCGGCAGGAAGCAGCTGGGAGGGACGCCTGAGGTGGGAGCCCCTGAACCACTTTTGGGGGCAGCAGAGGGGCACTGGCTCCCATCAGCCCTTGTCTGGGCATCCCACCCTGTCTGGGTAGATGCTGAAAGCTGGACGACACCTCTACCCACTCGCCCATCCATCCATCCACACACCCATGTATCCCCTACCCCTTACCTCAGCACCCTGGGGTGCTCAAAGCTGTTCACAATGGGGCAGAGACTGGACCCTCCTCCCTGGTATCATGAGCTGCACATGGGACGCACCAGGCAGTCCCTGTCCCCTCCACCCCAGGGTCAAGATGCCGCTGCCTGTTCCCTCCTGGCTCACCTGCAGCTCTGGGTCTGCTACCTGGGCAGGAGCAGTGGCCCAGGGAGGGGGCTGTGAGCAGACCTGTACATTTATTTACAAGAAGGCAAGAGCCGGGCAGAGCCCCACAAACCCCCTTCAGCTGCTGGGGGGGGGCAGTGCCTCTCCCCCTCCCTCCCTGGGGCATTTCCAGCAGGTACAGAGAGCAGAGGCAGCCCCTGGGTGAACACACAGCCCTGGCTGGGGGGGGGCTCAGCCATGGCAAATGCCAGAGATGGAGGTCAGGGAGAGCATGGGACCCCCCACCCCATCTCCAGCCCCTCTCACAGCAAGCAATGCTGGAAGCTGTAAAGCCTGTGGGACGCCCGTCCTCCAGCAGCACCAGGGAGCCCCGAGGGGTGCAGGTGGAGGAGAAGGGGTCCGGGGCAAGGCGGAGGAATGGAAGCAAGCGAGGGAAGCTGGCAGCTGCAGCCGCTGACCAGCAGTTCCTGTGTGTTGGTGGTCGGAGCTGGAGCAATGCTGGCGGAAGCAGGGGAGCGCGGCCCAGCTGCTCCGCATTAGGATGCCTCACTCATCTTGATCTGGAGGGGACGGGAGAAGCAGAGGTTGTGTCTTTCCCCTGCTGGCAGAGCTGAAGGGCAGGGAGGGCAAGAGGAACACAAAGCCTCCTTCTTCGCTCTCTGGATCCCAGCTGGGGACTGCGCTGGAAGCGTAAGCGCCGCTTCCTCCCTTCCTGTGTGAGCAGCAGCTCGAGGCCAGCTCCACTCCCACGTGCCCGGCCGGTCAGGGAGGAGGCGCTTTCAACCCCAGAGAAGGTGCCAAATCACCAGAGTGAGGATCCACACCTGCCCCTCCGTCATCCCGGTGCCAAACCACGGTGCGGGGAAGGGAGGTCGCGCAGCTCAGCGTCCGGTGGTAGGGAAGGCAGCACAGGGCTGCAGCATTTACAAGGCAGAACACAGCATCTTGGGTCCAAGGTAGCAGCAAGAACACAGGCAGCCCCAGCAGCAGGGCTCGCACCAGGCCAGCCTTTCTCCTCAGAGGCCACGGGAAGGAAGCACGAGCGGAGCAGAGGTGCTGCGGGTCAGGCACTGCGCAGCCAGGCCAGGATGAGATCGGAAGCTGGTGGTCAGGAGCAGCCTCACAGTTCAAGGAAACCCAGATGGGAGCATTGGCTGGATGGGATCTGTGAGGGCTGGAGTCCCAGGAGGGCCCTACTGGAGTCCCCAGCAGCAGGTTCCTGGTACAGCGATACCATCCAGGGTGGGATGAGCTTGGCAGAGCAGCTTCTCAGCGATGGGTGTGGGTGAGGAGCCTGGTGGGGTCGTGGTCTCCGAGCCGTCCCACAGCCAAGGGGATGTGGCAGAGCAGCGATGGCAGCTTGGAGCAGGGGTTCAGCACACGCTGCAGGGGCCAGAGCAGCGTCTGGCAGCAACCTGGGCAAGGAAGGAGCTTTGCAGCTCCAGCTCCTGGGCCCTGTGGCAGGGAGCGGGCAGAGGCTGACACCGGTGACATCCTGCTGCCATCCAGAAAAAAAACTGATGAAGAACTCGGGCATGGCCCCATGGTTCTCAAGCGGTTCCTCTGCGGACTCGACTCACACATGGCTCAGGCTCCCCAAGGAGCCCCACTCAGACACCCAGTGCTGTCAGTGACCCTGAGCTGGTGATCTTCTTGAAGCGGTTGGCGGCACACACCCCGATGAAGTTTTTCTGTAAAAGCAGAAGAGAGGAAATGCTCGTCCTCTGCAGAGCATGACAAAGCCATCCTCTGCGTCCCAGATGCCCAGTGAGGCAGAGGCTGGCAGCACCCCACCAGCTCCCCGAGACGGTGCTGACCCCCCTCCCCCTGCCGGCCCCCGCACCTTCCAGCGCCGTCGCATGACATATTTCTTGAGCAGCACCTGGGACTTGAGCCGGCGGTTGCAGCGTTTGGCCTTTTCTGCCAGGTTGTTGAGCCAGGGATGCTCCAGGCACTGCCCAGCGCTCATCCGGCCACTGGGGGTGAAAGGAGCCTGGGTCACTCCTGATCGAGCCTCTCTCCTCCAACCACCCCTTTCTCCAGCCGCCCAAGGGTCCCCAGATCCCAGAAACCCAGAGGGGAGGAATCAGCTGGAGGGATGTGCCCAGGAACCAGTGGGGCTGGGCAGGTCCCCAAGTGGTCCAGCAGACCCTGGAAGGACACAGCACACTGTTGGGGACAACCAGGGGCCAGGGCAGGGCCCTGGGGGGCTCATTTAGCACAGGACAGCAGGACGCTTTGCGGGTCCCAGTGCAGAGGGCAGCACGAGGTCACCAGGTTTCGGGTGTGCAGTGCTGGGGATGCCCAACCCAGGGTCCCACAGCTGCTGCCAGCCTCACACCTCTTCTCCTTGATAATGAGGTTCGAGACGAAGTCCTTGGCCTCATCCGAAACACTCTCGAAGGTCTCCTCATCGAAGTACCAGTTAGCAGCCAGGACGTTGTTGAGTGTCTCGGTGTCGTTGTCACCCAAGAAGGGGGAAAGGCCGCTGAGCCTGGGGGGTGCAGAGGGTGAGGAACCAGCTGCCCTGGGGATGCAGCACCTCCAGACCCCTCGGACTGGAGTCAGTCTGGCTGGGGCTGCCCTGGGGAGCAAGGCAGAGCAGCCCCAAGAAGGGAAACAGCATGCGGCTGCTGGAGCCGTGCTCCTGCTTGCCATCCCGTGCCCTCCCTGCCAGCCCTTGGAGCAGCCAGAAGCCTGGGGATGACTCTGTCCCCAGGGGAGCTCAGCCCTGGCACCCCAGCATGGTGCCGGCAGCCCCTCAGGCACCCCCAACATACAGCATGTAGGTGATGACGCCCATGCTCCACATGTCCGTGGAGTAGGAGACCTGCTCGTAGTTGACCACCTCAGGAGAGAGGAATTCGGGAGTACCGAAGTTCACCTTCAGCTTCTCCTGGGGGTTGTACCTGCAGCCAGGGAGGTGAGTGAGAAGGAGGGGGACAGGCTTCTCCCCAAACCACTGTCCCTCTCCATCAAGTGCTGCCCTCCCAGCACTCCTGAGCCAGCCAGGGAGAGCTTGGGCCAGAGCCACAGCCCAGAGCAGGTCCTGGGGCTTCCAGTACCAGTGCAGGGCTGAGGGATGGTAGGAGGGACAAGGAGGAGGAATGGAGCTGATCGGGGGGAGAAAACAGCACCTTCGAGCCAGCCCAAAGTCGATGATCTTCACCATGTGCCCGGTGGCAGCAACACAGAGGATGTTCTCAGGCTGTGGGGACAGGGAGACCACTGCCTCACTGCTGAGTGGGGACGTCCCCAGCACGTGGGGGGTCTGGCAGCCCCAAGGTTCTGGGGCTGATCTGTGCCAGAGTGGGGCTGATCCGTGCCAGAGTGGGACTGATCCATGCCAGAGCGATGCTGACTTGCAGGCATCCCTCCTACTGTTGACCAGTGTCGGGGACATGCAGGGTTCAGGCCAACACACAGTGCTCCCTGCTTTGGTGGCTGCAGGCACTGGCTGCCCCCTCTCTGCCCCACCCCAAGCCCCATACCTTGAGGTCGAGGTGGAGAACACGCATGTGGTGCATGAAGCGGATGCCCTCGCAGATCTGCCGGACAAACACCATACAGTCCACCTCCGTCAGGTGGTAATCGTCGTCAATGATCCGCTCGAAGAGCTCGCCGCCCTCCACGCTGCGTGGGGACAGATGCAGGGGCAGCTGGGATACCTGCTCCAAGCCACCCTCCTGGGAAGGCCCCTGCCCAGGAGATGCTGCCCCAGCCAGGTATGACCCGAGGCTGCTTCTGAGCCAGGTGACATGAGGAGGTGCCTGAGAGGGGATGGGTGAGGCGAGTGACATTCCTTGGGGCCCTTCTACTTGGTGAGTGGCTACCACATCTCCTCCATCTCTGCAGTGTCCCCTGCGATGGTGCCCCCTGCCCAGGAAGCACCCTCCCAGTACTCACAACTCCATGAAGAGGATGATCTCCCGCGGCGTCTCAATGGCGTCGTAGAGCTGGATGAGGTTGCGGTGGTTCAGCTGGTTCATCACATCGATCTCCAGCAGCACCATCTCCTGCAGAACGAGCCCCGCAGCAGTGCAGGGTGTCAGGGGCCACATCAGGGCATGACATAGCCACCCACCACCTTGGCCATGCCACTTGCTGGTGGCCCCATGGCCAGGAGGACCCTCAATGCCCCAGCATCGGTCACACCTTGTCCTTGGCACCCTGCTTCCGGATAACTTTAGCTGCCAGTTTGAGCCCTGTCTGCTTCTCCGTGCACGTGTGGACTTCACCAAACTTGCCTCTGGGAAGAGACAAAGAGAGAGATGCCATCACCATCAGCTGTCCAGGCTGCTGGAGATCCACACACGGCTCTGGGGTGCTGCCCACAGCTCCCTTCCGCACCCATCCTGCCCTAGGTCCCCAGGCACCGTGACAGGACAATTCCCAACAACCCAGGACCATGAGCCAGCAGTGTGCCCAGGTGGCCAAAAAGGCCAATGGCATCTTGGCTTGGATCAGAAATGGTGTGACCAGCAGGTCCAGGGAGGTGATTCTCCCTCTGTACTCAGCACTGGTGAGGCCACTCCTTGAATCCTGTGTTGAGTTCTGGGCCCCTCACCACAAGAAGGATGTTGAGGCTCTGGAGCAAGTCCAGAGAAGAGCAATGAAGCTGGTGAAGGGGCTGGAGAACAGAACCTATGAGGAGCGGCTGAGAGAGCTGGGGGTGTTTAGCCTGGAGAAGAGAAGGCTGAGAGGAGACCTCATTACTCTCTACAAGTACCTGAAAGGAGGTTGTAGAGAGGAGGGAGCTGGGCTCTTCTCCCAAGTGACAGGGGACAGGACAAGAGGGAATGGCCTCCAGCTCCACCAGGGGAGATTTAGGCTGGAGATTAGGAGAAAGTTCTTCACACAGAGGGTCATTGGGCAGTGGCAGAGGCTGCCCAGTTTGGTGGTTGATTCCCCTTCCCTGGAGGTGTTTAAGGCACAGGTGGATGAGATCTTGAGGGACTTGGTTTAGTGTTTGATAGGAATGGTTGGACTAGAAGATCCGATGGGTCCCTTCCAACCTGGTTGTTCTATGATTCTATGATTGCCAAGGCTGGATGGCAGCTTGGGGCAGTGCCAGGGGAAAGCCAGGTGTGCTGCACCCTCCCAGGGCCCCTCCTTACCCTCCCAGGATCTCCTTGGAGCTGAGGTTGAACTGGGAGCTGACGCTGCCGGATCGCAGGGTGACGATGCGGTGGGCGAAGGGCGCTGGCGGTGGAGGGACATCGTCTGCCCAGAGATAAGGACTGGTGTGAGAAGGGGGGCAACCTGGCCTGGAGACCCCACGGCCAGGCACCCTAGGGTGGGAACATGTCCTGGTGCAGTGGACAGGAACCCACCAGCGCAGCCCAGCCAGGCCTGTGGGCATGGGATGTGGCCAAGTACCGACTGCCTGGCTGCAAATCAGGGGCTCCAAGCTGCCTGTGGCACAGTGGGGACGCAGTATCCCCCAACAGATCACTCGTCACTACGTGCAGCATCGCCCTGCGACATGGTACCCACTCCCCCTGCACAGCACCCACCCCTCGCAGGCTCCCACCCCCTGCACAGCACCAGTCCCTGCAGGTTCCCCCCATCCCGCTCACTCTCAAGCCACACTGCTGCTGTCACTGTCCCCCCACACCCTCCACTCCTCGAGAGGAGCCCCCCAGCCCTGCCATCCCCACAGGGACAGCCCCGCAGGACATGGGATGCACCGGCCCCTGTCACTCCCCATGCTCCTCATCCTTCTGGACAGCCGTGGGGATGGTGCCAGGCTGCAACCGGAGGAGCACGGGGAGAGATGTACATAGTGTTTTTAGCCCTGTTTACAGGGTCAGAGGAGCTCCAAGGCCACTAGGCAGGGGATGCACCAAGAACGGAGCCAGCGGCAGAGCGATAGGGATGAGGGTCCCGGGGTGCAAGGACAAGGCAGTCCCTCACAGCCTTACCCAGAATCTCAAAAGGATCTTCCTTCCCAAAATCAGGGGTGAGGTAGGGGCTGGGAGGTGGCTCGGCCTCTGTCAAGGCCGGTTGCCCCCCAGGCTGCTCTGTGGCTGCAGTGGGACATGGGGGCTGCACCACGGCACTGGGCACTGTCCTCTCCTGGGGGATGCCAGGCTCTGTCAGACCCTCTCTTGGCTCCACCACAGCGGCCTCCTCCGCTATCATCTCCATCGCCTCCACCTTGGGCTGCTCCTCCCTGGAAGCAGGAGCAGGAGGTGAATAGAGCCCAGCGGGACATGGGGTTCCCAGGGAGCAGTGAGGGCAGGGGTCCCCATCCCAGGGGGGTGTGGGTACCTTTGGCAGGCGGCCGGGCAGCTCAGGCTCTGCAGCAGAGCCGGGCGCGGGGCCTCGGGCCCCTTCAGTGGCTGCTGCTTGTCCGTCTCCTCCACCTTTGCCTCTTTCTCCCCTTCACCCTGAGCCTTGGCAGCAGCCGTGGCCACTGCCTCTGTGGGCTCCTTGCCTCCATCCCCAGCTTCTCCTGCAACCTGGGGGAGTTCTACCTTTGCAGCTTTATTTCCTCCACCCTGAGCCTGGGTAGCAGCTGGGATCTTCTCCTTTGCAGGTTCTGCTTTGCCTCCATTCTTAGCCTTTGATACAGACGTGGTTTCTTCCACCTTTGCAGGTTTCTTGGCTTTCTCCTTTGCAGGCTCTTCTTTGCTTCCATCTTGAGGTTTCTTTGCAGCTGGGGTTTTCTCTGCCTTGGCTGCCACCTTTTCTCCATCCTGAACCTTAGCAGCAGCTGGGACCTTCTCCTTTGCAGGAGGTGGAGCCTTCTCTTTTGCAGGCTTTTTATCTGCTGGTGTTTTCTCTACCTTGGCATCTCCCTTTTCTCCATCCTGAGGCTTGGCAGCAGCTGGGACCTTCTCCTGTGCAGGAGGTGGAGCCTTCCCTTTTGCAGGCTTTTTATCTGCTGGTGTTTTCTCTACCTTGGCATCTCCCTTTTCTCCATCCTGAGCCTCGGCAGCAACTGGGACCTTCTCCTTTGCAGGAGCTGGAGCCTTCTCCTTTACAGGCTTTTTATCTGCTGGTGTTTTCTCTACCTTGGCCTCTCCCTTTTCTCCATCCTGAGCCTTGGCAGCAGCTGGGACCTTCTCCTTTGCAGGAGCTGGAGCCTTCTCCTTTGCAGGCTTTTTATCTGCTGGGGTTTTCTCTGCCTTGGCAGCTTTCTTCCCTCCATCCTGAGGCTTGGAGACAGCTGGGACCTTCTCCTTTGCAGGCTCCTCTTTGCCTCCATTCTGAGCCCGTGCTGCAGCCAAAGCTGTGTCCTCCCTGGGCTTTGTGTTCCCTCCTTCAGCCTCAGCCTTCTCTGTGGGCTCTGCTTTCCCAGCACACTCAGCCTCTGACCCACTGGGCTCTTGCTCCTTCCTAGGCTCATCCTTCCCCTTGTCCTGAGCCTCTGCTACAGCCAGGCCCTTCTCCTTAGTGGGTGCTGCCTGCCCTCCTTTGGTCTCTCCTCCAGCTGGAGCCTTCTCCTCCTTGGGCTTGTCCTTCTTGTCTTGTCCTCCACTCTGAGCCTTGGCAGCAGCTAAAGCCTTCTCCTCCGTGGACACTGCCTTCCCTCCTTTGGGCTCTCCTGCAGCTGCAGCCTTCTTCCCAGTCTCACCCTTTCCTCCGTCCTGGCCCTTGGTGGCAGCTGGCACCTTCTCCGTGGATGCTGCCTGCCCTCCACCACTCTGTGCAGCTGAAGCCCCCTCCTCTGCCGGCACTGCCTTCCCTCCATCGTGGGGCTCCAGAGTAGTTTGGGACATTTCCCCCACCGGCTCTGCCTTCCCTCCTCCAGCAACTTTCTCCTTCCCAGTCGCAGCAGCAGCAGGAGCCTCCTCCTGTGCGGGCTCAGCCTTCCCTCCATCCTGTGCCTTGGTGGCAGCCAGCACCACCTCTGCTTGGGGCTGGGCAGCCGCGGGGGCTGTGCTGCCACCACCTCCCCCAGTGCCGGGCACGCTGCCCTGCTCCATGGGGACTCTCCGGGCAGGAGGTGGCTGCCCTGCGATGCTCCCGCTTCGCCGAGGTTCCTGCAGAAGAGAAGATGGAATCACAGGATGGTTTGCATCGGATGGGACCTCAAAGCCCAACCAGTTCCAACCTCTGCCATGGTCAGGGACACCTCCCACTGGAACTCAGTGCTCAAAGCTCCATCCATGTAGCTCACGGCCACAGAAGCTGAGGTTCCCCAGACCCGATGCCCCACTGAAGGGCACGGTGGGATGTGGGCAGTGGCTCAGCTCCCGTGGAAGAGGGGTGAGCCGTTGCTGCCCAGCCAGGAGCCGTGACTTCACCGCCTGGTGGCTCCAAGTCTGGTGGCACCATACTGGGGGTCCTACATGGCCGCCAGCCCCTGCACCATCCCATTGTGCACCAGTATGCGCAGCGCTGTGACAGATTGGTGACCCAACGCCAGCACCTGTCGCTGCCATGGGGCTTCCAGTGCTCGCACCGCCAGCATGGCACAAGCTGGGTGCCAATTTCAGGCCATGTCCCCCCATGGCAGGGCAGGAGATGACAGCCCCAGGCTGACGGGGTGGGGATCGGCAAGGTGAGCATCCCCGCTACAGCCCGATGACTACCCACCCCAAAACCACACCAGTGGGTTCAGCCACACTGCAGAACCCTGCCTGCTTGGGGGCACAGGGATCCCCAGCAGCCACCAGCACTGCCCACTGGTGACCACAGTTCCTGCTGAGGGTCCCCACCGAGGGGACCTGGTGGTGCTCATAGATCAGTACAAGATGCCATTCTGTCCTCACTATACCGGCACCCGATCCCCAAATCCCCGCTTTGCCCCGGGGTTCCTTGCCCTCTCCTGCCCCAAAACATCCTCTCTGTGCAGCTGGCACAACCGTCCAGAGACCAGGACAGCCCAGCTCTGGAATAAACCCACCAGTGACCATCCCAGTAACGGACAGGTCACTTGCTGCTCTTAATGGAGGAAGAACAGGCTGTGGGTGAATGGCCTCACATCCCCTGGGAGCCCATAGGGATGGAGATTTTCATCCTGGGGCTGGGGACTCCACTGTCCCTAGTGCCTCCCATCACCTTGCCCCGAGTGGGGGCCTCTGGGACCCCCCCCAGCCACTTTACCTGGTGCCGGTGCAGAGGGTGGTCAAGAGGGCAGCATCCGCACTGTGGCAGCGCCCGCAGGGAGCAGCCTCTTCTATCCCGGGTGTAACGGAGCCGGATTAGTGCAGGCAGAGGAGGATCCCTTACAGCAGCAGGAGCCGGCTCGCTTCGCCTTTCCCAGCACCTGTCGCTGCTGGAGCCCGTTCAAAGGACACGCCACTCTTCCCTGTCCCCCACTGGCTGGGGACGCGCAGACACGGCACAGGGGACAGAACCATCTCCTGCCGTGGCACCAGTCACCACTACACCCCAAAAAAACCCTATGGGGGAGACCTGGGTGAGCCAGACATGGTCCAAGTGGCCAAGCAGTCCCAAGGTGCCCATAGGTGGCATGAGGTAGCCACTGGCGGGGATGTTGCTGGTCCCCTGCGCCACCGAGCTTTGGCCAGCTCTGCCCACCAGCATCTTCGACAGAGCAATTCCGAAGAACCTCATGCTCTACAAGCACAATGTGGGATTCGAGAGCACCACTGGCTCTGGGCAGTTCCCAAAACAAAAGCAACAGCAGCTGAGTGCCAGGCACTTGCTAGGGGCTGCAGCCTCCCCAGGAAGCAGTTCAAAACCCTCCAATTCATAGAATCATAGAACAACCAGGTTGGAAGAGACCCATCGGATCATCGAGTCCAACCATTCCTATCAAACACTAAACCAAGTCCCTCAAGACCTCATCCACCCGTCCCTTAAACACCTCCAGGGAAGGGGAATCAACCACCTCCCTGGGCAGCCTATTCCAATGCCCAATGACCCTTTCTGTGGGATCAGGGAAAGAAATAAAGGAGCTGGGGGCTTCTGCTGGAGGAGTCAGGCTGTGCACGGGCATCACCAGCCCCTGCTGAAGGTGCTGGGCCCAGGCACTGCAAACCCTGGGGGCTGCAGGAGCTGGGCCAGGGCAAGCTCCTCTGGGCACTGGATTCCCCAGACTGCACCAGGTTTCTTCCTGGTTCCCTCAACCAGCAGTGCCCTGTTTACTTTAAGACATTGAAATTTTAGGTGAGGAAAGCCTCAGTCCCCAAGGGTGCAGGCAGCGGCTGCTCGGGTTGCTGCCGGAGGGGGAATCGCAGTAGGAACCCCCAGTAACCAGACCCAGGGCGGCCAGGCCAAGGCACGCCAATAATACCAACTATTAAAAACCCAGCACAGCCATTTATCACGTCAGCACAGGGCGGAGGAGGAGGAGGAGGAAGGACTCAAGGCCTTCCCCCCACAGCTGGTGCTGCTTTGAGGGGACAGAGGAGGCTGCAGCTCAGCGACAAGAGACAAAGCAGTGAGAGAAGCTCACAGGAAGAGAAAAAGAGAAGGCAGAGGCTGCTGGGGTTCTGCCCACCCCAGCCATCCTCGCTCCCATCACTCCTGGCTGGGTGAGGTGGAGAGAGAAGGGGTGAAGGTTCTCCCTGCTCCCAGGGAGGTTAAAATGTAGAATCATAGAATGCAGGATCATAGAATCACCAGGTTGGAAGAGACCCATTGGATCATCGAGTCCAACCATTCCTATCAAACACTAAACCATGTCCCTCAGCACCTCAAATCATAGAATGGTTTGGGTTGGAAGGGACCTTGAAGATCATCTAGTTCCAACCCCCCTGCCATGGGCAGGGACATCCCACTAGATCAGAATGCATGAGGCCCCATCGTGACCATGGGATTACCTTGTCTTGGCCACTGCCAGCTGGGTCCCTCATCCCAAACTCTCCATCTTGCAGCCACACAGAGTTCAAGTCCCACTGGACACCAAGCTCCCACATGGGACTTCTGTGTGGCTGAGCAGAGGCCACCAGCACATGTAGCAGCCACAGAGCAGCATTCACCTTACCCACAGCACCTCCAGGGAGGGTGATTGGTGTCCAGGCAGAGCACGAGGCAGTAGGAAGAGGAGAATCATAGAATTACAGAAAAAACAGATTGGAAGAGACCCATTGGATCATCGAGTCCAACCATTCCTATCAAACACTAAACCATGTCCCTCAGGACCTCATCTACCTGTGCCTTAAACACCTCCAGGGAAGGGGAATCAACCACCTCCCTGGGCAGCCTATTCCAATGCCCAATGACCCTTTCTGTGAAAAACTTCCTCCTAATCTCTAGTCTAAATCTCCCCTGGTGGAGCTTGAGGCCATTCCCTCTTGTCCTGTGCCCTGACACTTGGGAGAAGAGCACAGTTCCCTCCTCTCCACAACCTCCTTTCAGGTACTTGTAGAGAGCAATGAGGTCTCCTCTCAGCCTCCTCTTCTCCAGGATAAAGAACCCCAGCTCTCTCAGCCGCTCCTCATAGGTTCTGTTCTCCAGCCCCTTCACCATCCTCATTGCTCTTCTCTGGACTTGCTCCAGAGCCTCCACATCCTTCTTGTGGTGAGGGGCCCAGAACTGAACACAGGATTCAAGGAGCGGTCTCACCAGTGCTGAGTACAGAGGGAGAATCACCTCCCTGGACCTGTTAGTCCTGACAGCAAAGCCAGCAGCCCCTCAGCAGTGGGTTGTGGGCAGAAATGTCTCAGGCACCCACCACCCCAGCACTGAGCACCACTTGCATGGCACGATGCAGTCTGGGGCTCCTGAGCTGGCGTCAGGCTCTCCTGCTCTGGCCCTTGCTCTTGGACTCATGACTTCAGAGCCCCTGGCTCCGTGCTGGAGCTGATGAGCCTCCTTTTCCCTGAGATCTGGACCTAGAACGCAATGAGACCCACAGATCACACAGGAGCAGGCACAGGCTCCAGCAGGCAACGCAGAAGTTAGTGCTTCACCAGCATCTGCAGCTCTGTGGGATAGTGGCCAACACGGCCACCGCTGCCCGTGGCGAGCGAGAGGTTCCCCCAGCACATTGGTAGGAATAACTGGCGAGACATCACGCCTCAGGCAGCAGGGACTCTGCCTACCAACTGTCATCGCCAAGGTACAGTTTGGAATTGCCTCTCCCCTCGTCCGGCTTGGGGCTGCCAAGCATCTGGAGGCCACTAATGTCACTTGAGGCACGCACGGCCACCACTAGCCTTCGGCTCTGCACCCTCCTGGCAGGGCCCAGGTGGATGGAGCCCATCTACTTAGCAGGGAGAGGAGCAGGAGCCCACGTGCCACGGCTGTGCCTGCAGACCTTTTGGACCAGTTGCTGCAGTGGAAGCTGGGATAAAATTTTCCAAGGGGAGCAGGAGCGCCTGCCTGGAAGCCAGCCAGCCTTCCCGGGCCGCTTGCAATCTCACACGCTCACGTGAGCCAGGGTTGGTGTCTGGGTGTGAATCCTTGGGACAAGGTGAGGGAGTGAAGCTCTGGGAGCTGGTGCTGCAGTGCTGGGAAGCCATGGAAATGGGTTCTCAGAGGAGGTGCATGCGAAGGGTGAGTCGCCCATGGTTTGGCACTGCTACAAGGCAAAATCCATCTGCGAGCAAAGGGAATTGAGCTGAGAATGGTCCCCTCACAAGAAAGCATTTGTAGTGCTGCAAGAAAGGCAATAGCTGCTGCACCCCAGGATTTCAGAAACCTCAGTCCAGAATCCCATTGCCCCCAGGAGCTGCACGGTGCTCCAGGTCTCTGCAGAGCATGGAAGCAAAGCAACCACCACCCCAAGGTTTCCCAGGCTGGGATTTTCTTTTCCCCTCCCCATTCAGGAACTTAGAGCCAGAGCCTACGTTGGCTGCATCTGGAAAACAGCCTGTCCTGGGGATATCTGGCAAAGCATCAAGCATGCCTGTTCCCTAGCTACGCGGTTGTCACAACTTCAGCAGCACACTTTAACCTTTATGCTTTCCACGGGGAAGGGAGGCTCTGCACTGCCCAGCCCTGCCTGTTCTCCAGGAAACCCTACACCCTGTCTAAATCAAGCGGTAGGGCAGGCGAGAACAACGACCCCACCTGAATCCCAGCCATATGCCCCTGTAACACAAACCAGCCAGCCTACCTGTCTCGCTGGGGACCAACCCCGGCACGCAAGCAGCAGCTCAACTGCTTCCATCAGCACTCGGGACTCTCCCAGATGAGTTGGGCTCATGGTGTGATGGGTCCCATCAAGGTGATGGGAAAAAACGCAGGGGAAAAGCCCAGCACTGTGTAAAGGGCTTGCAGAGCTACGCAGCAGCTTGAGGTCGGCAATGCGGCTGCCAGCAACACCACCAGGAGCACCGAGCATGGATCCAAATCGCCAGGACCTGCCCACATGCAGGATGTCCTTGCCAGCTTCACGCCAGGCCTTGAGCCAGTGAGGTCAGAGAGAACTAAAACTGTGGCTCTGAGGGCATCATCAAGCCTTTTCATACAAATCTCGTTCACCAGTTCATCAGATCTTGCGTTTCTTAGCTATCATTCAACATATATACTTGAATACATATATACCTTGACTACCGTGTCCAGTTCTGGGCCCCTCACCACAAGAAGGATGTGGAGGTTCTGGAGCAAGTCCAGAGAAGAGCAACAAAGCTGGTGAAGGGGCTGGAGAACAGAACCTATGAGGAGCAGCTGAGAGAGCTGGGGTTGTTTATCCTGGAGAAGAGGAGGCTGAGAGGAGACCTCATTACTCTCTACAAGTACCTGAAAGGAGGTTGTGGAGAGGAGGGAGCTGGGCTCTTCTCCCAAGTGACAGGGGACAGGATGAGAGGGAATGGCCTCCAGCTCTGCCAGGGGAGATTTAGGCTAGAACTTAGGAGGAAGTTTTTCCCAGAAAGGGTCATTGGGCATTGGAACAGGCTGCCCAGGGAGGTGGTTGATTCCCCTTCCCTGGAGGTGTTTAAGGCACGGGTGGAAGGGGTCTTGAGGGGCATGGTTTAGTGTTAGGTAGGAATGGTTGGACTAGAAGATCCAATGGGTCCCTTCCAACCTGGTTCTTCTATGATTCTATATGAGACCAGAAAATCATTGGCTGTCTTTTAGCTGCAGCTCTAGTCTGAGTCTAGCACGTTGATAACATCTCCACTGGGAATGAGCTGGAGGAAGACACTGCACCCAGCTCTCCTCATTCACCCCTACTTGCTGCCCAGGCTGTTAAAGGTGATGAGTTTTGAAGGGCTTTTTTGAGATAAGAAGGTTTTTGTAAAACCCACACAGCAAGAATACAGATTTTGCATCACTGTGCCAGCCTACCCTGACTCTAAAGGAGCAGAGTGAGACAGTAGTCAGTTAAATGTGTTTCCTCTTCTGGTTCTGTGATTTCTTTCTCCCACTTCTGTTCTGCTGGGATGGGAAAAGGCACCTGCCCCCTGTCTCACTGCTGCAACCTCATCTGAACCCCCTCCTCATTGCCACTCAGCTCCTTGAGGACACCAGTCACCGTCACATTTCCTACCCTAGGACAGCTATTCCTGTGTCACCACTTCCCTCCCCATTGAGGGGCAGCTTGCACCACCTGCACCCTCAGCCTGCAAGAATCCACTGGGCAACTCAAAGCTCTGCAAGCACCCTGCACGCTGGGCAGGGCAGTCGGGGCTCTCTTTCACTGAGTGGGCAGTGTATGAGCAATAGAAGTCGCACTTGTGGGAAGAGGTAACAGCTTTTATTAGACCAAATGATAGCATTGGGAAAAGCTGACAAGCCGCCAGGCATACAAACGCGTCCTCAGGGCTGAAGCAGAGGCCATGTAGGGCCACCGCAGAAATCCAGTTGCTCCCTGCTTCAGGGGATCAATATCTGCTCATCAGCCTTATCTTGCTTGCCTTCACATTCCTGCCCAGCTTGGTGTCACTCAGACTCTCCCCCTCAACATCGCGCTGCTCCTGCTGCCCACACAGAGCTGCTCCAGATCTCAGCAGGAGCCTTCCTGGCCACACACTCAAGATCCTGCAATGTCCGTATCCAGCTCAACACATACAACATCTCCACTGTGACAGAAAAAGTTAAGGCAAACTGAGGGGAAACCTGCATAGCTGTTGCTCAGGTCCCTGCAGGTCCTTAGGTTCAAGAAGGGGATGCCTACAAGTCCCTGTTGTTCTAGCCATTCTTCACCAGCAGAGCTGTCTGGCAGCTTTTTCAGTCAAGCGCCCTGTCACCTTCAGCCCAGAAACATAGGGCTGTCAGCAAAATCAGCCAAGCTCACCGAGGTCCTCAAGAGAAAAGAAGGAAAAGCTGCAGCTGAGGCAGAAAGGGGCTTTTCCACTTGCCTCAGCAGTTTGAAGAGGCCCCCTTGTCACAGTCGCACATCCTTCAGTACCAACACGCTTCCCCACACCCCCTAGCGCTCTAATTCCTTTCACATAGTTCAAACTTCACAAGTTTCCCATGTTTTCCTCTGTTCTAAACAGCACAAGGAGCACAGCTCACACTGCTTCCAGTAAGCAAGACAAAGAAGACCCACAAACACAGGAGCAACAAAGCATCAGCATCATTGCAGTCAGGAGGAGCCAAGCCAGTCCAAGAGTTTCATGCATTTCCTAGCCTTGTTCTCAATTCCTTTTGCCAAAGGCTTCCAGTCACTGGCCATGCCAACCTTCTCCTGTAAGTCCCTTTTGGCTCAAGAAGTAGTAAAGGATCACCCAGTTAGAACCAGTAACAGCGACACAGACATCAGTGGCATCATTTTACAGTAGCTGCATCCCTAACAACCTCCTTGCACTCACAAGGCTTTTTGGAGTTTTCTTTATTGTTAAGCCCAAGGGAAGGCCTAGACACAGTTGTACAAAGTAAGAAATCACACCACAATGCTCAGGTAAGAAATCATAGATTGATTTAGGCTGGAAGACACCTCAAAGCCCATCCAGTTCCATGGGCAGGGACACCTCCCATTGGATCCAGTTGCTCCAAGCCCCATCCAGCCTGGCCTTGAACCCCTCCAGACACAGGGCAGTCATGACTGCTCTGGGCAACCTGGGCCAGGGCCTCCCCACCCCTCCCAGGAAAACATTTCTTCCTCAGATTTCATCTCAATATCCCCTCTTCAGCTGAAAACCTTCCCTCTCATCCTCTCCCTGCCCTCCCTGATCAGGAGGAAAAGGATGATCCTTTCATAGAGCCCCTTTCAGGACTGGAAATTACTCTAAGGTCTCCTCAGAGCCTTCTCTTCCCTGAGAAAAATCACACCACAATGCTCGGATAAGACATCATTCTTAGCAACTTTTAATCTAAATTTAATCACCTCTTGTCAGTGCTGCATGCTTTGTCCTCCAGCACATCCAAGCACCCAGTCTATGTTTAGCTCTGCCAGCCGCACCAGACTGGCCAGGAGATGGATGATGTTATATCTTCAGCCAGGAGACCTGCACTGGCCGGAGCCAGGGGGCAGCTTACAGCAAGTCCTTTGCCAGTTCAGTGGTTCCCCAAATAGAATGACTTCAGCTGTAAAACAGCAGCAAGTTTAATGCTCAAACATATACAGGGAACTATTTTGAAGCGTGGGCAAGGTTCATCTAAACATCAACAGGGAACCTGCAATACACTGGGCTTGCAGAAGCCACATCACAATACAGTTCAAGCTTAATACATACACTAAAAGCATAAGAAACAGACACTTGGAGCCAATACTTAAATGCACCCTTGCACATCTTACAGATACCCTTTACCATAAACTTCTGCAGCAAAGGGGTTCAGGCCCACTAGCAAGAGACAGCAATAAAATTAGGAAGCTTTATTTAGTTTGGTAACACAATATTTGTATACAACATCAAAACTTTGTTTGGTCTGTAAAGACTGTGATGCCTAAAACTGAAGTGAGGCCACATGGCATCACCTTACGTGACACGGCTCAGCCCCCTGCCTCAGGCAGAGTTAAACTACTCACTGTAAAAGTAAAGGAACAAAGTGTAGGAAACGGACTGAGCAGTCACGTAAAAACTGGTCCCTCCCTGCCTGTCAAAAAAGAGCAGAGAGGGATGGAATCTTCCTCTGTCATCATGTGGGTGGCCTGTCAGCGCTGAAATCTGTCTGAGAAGTTTGGAGACTTGGGCATAGTAAGTGGCTGATCACTGGCCTTCACTTCTACGTTGCGGTATTTGCGTATTGGGTTCGCCTTGTGAACCTGTTAAGAAGAAAATAGAAGACAAAATGAAGCAAACTGCTGCAGTTACAAAGCTGAACGTTGCAGGGAGCCCTTGGTGGGATGAAGGCAGGCAGCTAAGAGTACACACTGCCTCAGGCACTGGAGTGAGTCTCCAGAAACACACAAGGAACCTGTTGGGACTGTGGGTTTTACAACAACCATTCTGCTCCAGCAACTTCATCCAAAAAGCAGTTGTCCTGGCAGAATGGCCTTTTATTCAGATTAGTTGTAAAAGGTAATGAGGAGCCAGTTTGCAACAGGAAATCTTGACAAGACAGTCCTTATGCAGCTCAGTGTTGACACTGACTCATTTAATGTATTCAGACATCCCTTTGGGTCCCTCTACAGCCCCTGTTAAGAAACAGCTCACTCACCATTTCTTGTCTTAGCTTTGCAACTTCTTCCTTCTCCTGTTCTTCTTGTTGCTGTCTCATCTGCTCTCGCTGCCTCTCCTTCAAGGCTTCTATATCTGCCAGTCGTTTCTCAAACTCTTGCCGCTCTTTAGCTCTTTTTTCTGTTGCCAGCTCAAAGCTTTCAGGAACTACAGAACCAGAAAGGCTCTCTAAGTTTAGAAATAGAGGATATAATTGGTGCACAGTCAGGTAAAGCAGAGCAGCACTAGTGCGAAATGGAAGCCTCCCTCTGGAGGGCTTCGCTTTGCAAGGGTGGTTAGTAGGTACCTCCAGGTTTCAGGCAAAGAAAACATTAGGCCCAAACACAAGCAGTGTTAGTGCAGGCATTACCCCATCACAAGTGTTGTCATAGCAGGGAGCAAGCACACAACTGTTAGTTCAGACAAGTTCTTGGCTGGTTCTAAATCTTACAAACTCAGTCTGCCCTGAGTGTTATTAGAGAGGGGAGGCAGAGCCTGGCAGCCACTGAGAAAGGCCACCAGCTGCCTCCGCAGGGATCTCCTTGCACATTATTCACCCCCAGTCCAAGCAGGCCCATATCAGCCTTCTGCTTTTTGCAGCATGGCTGTTCTGTACAGCTGCAAGAGCGCAGGACACAACAGGGCAGGCAGCAAGAAGGAAACTCCCCACTCCCTGGGGACATGAGCTGTTAAGGAATTAGTTGATTAAGTGCAAGGCACTAGTGGCTGTGCTGATGAAGAGGCAACAGCCTGTCTAAACATCATTTAATTGCATCAGTTACCAGCCAAGCCTGTTGTGCAGCAAGAACTTGTAACCCCACCTGATAACAGCTTGCTTTCCTTTTTAGGCACATAGGGCTCCTGGTACACCACTGTGTTGGGTCGGGCTTTAAAGCATGCTGCCTCTTTCTGCCTTTTTAAGTCTTCTTTAAGCTGCAAGGGAACAGAGCCCGTTGAGTGCCAGGTAGAACAGACCATCTTCCCTCACCCAGATTTCAGCAATACCACCACTGGAAAAGCCAAGTCCACAGGAAATAATATTAAAGCCAAAAAATTGTCCTATGCTGTCTGCCTGTTACTGCTTCCAAAAACAGCCTGAGAAAGTTTCAGGTGTCCACTGCAGCCTTCACATGAGAAAAAGTATTTTACATGCCAATAAATCTCCAGGCACAGAGATGGTCAAAGATATCCAGCAGCAATAGCTGCTGCTTAGAAAACACCCCACAGCTCTTCATGTGGTTGTGGTAGATGCCATCATTATCATAAACGGAGGAAAAGAATCAACCCACCAACCCTCAAATCCACAGCTCACAAAAAGGATAATTCATCACTCAAAGTCAGATCCCAATAAAACTGAAGCAATTCTATTTGCTGCTTTAAATTTGGTCACACACTTTTTTTTAAATCCCACCTGCTGTTTCCAGCTCTGTTGCTTGGCAGCTCCTCGCTCATCAATCTGCAGATGGAATGGTTCAGGCTGAGTTGGGTTTTTCACCTTCTTTTCCGGCAGCTTAACTTCATCAAAGTAAGGTAGAGGTAGAGCCTTGAACTTGGGCACCTGAAAGAAATAGATAGAAATATTTCTTGCATGAAGAAGCTTTGCGAATTTAACAGCCAACAGCCAGAGGCAAGTTCTCCCACACCCATTTTACTTTAGGAGTGGAATCCAAGGTAGCTTTTAGCTCTTACCTCTTCCTTCCGCAATTCTTCTATTTTTCTCTCTTTTTGAATTTGCCGCTCTCTGTCACGGGCATCAAACGAGAATGGGCAAACTTCCACCTGTCTCTGGTCTGGCCTTTTCGGTTTGAAAGGCACTCCATAGTGTGGCACAGGGTTGGCTTTGATAACAGGGACCACCTCATTTTCCTAAAGGGACATTAGTGTTAGGATCTCATGCAGCAGAGTTTCGATTTTGTAGAAAGACTACAGCTCCTGCCAAACAAAGCCAGGAATGCTGGAGTTCCTTTCATAAGGGTCACGACAGCATCAAGCAAGCACTCTGGATGCTGCAAAAATGGGGAATCCAAGTGCCACCAATTTACAGGCATCCTGGACTGCAGGTGAGTTCTTCCTCTTTTTAACCACCATCAGTTCAGTATTCAGCCAGTTAGACTAATTCTTTAACAACTCTCTTTACAAGAGAGAAAGGAGGAAGAATAGGACGCATTCTGCATCCTGGTCCCCACCTCCAGGGACCTAGAGCAACTGCAGGGAGAAGAAAGGTCACAGGCAACACCTGCCCATCTCAAAAACAGAGCAGGGAAGGGCAGCAGAGCCTCCTTTAGAAATCCAAGCAGGTCCCTTCCCTCATTTCATTCATAGCAGCAGCACCTCAGAAATCCTACTCAGTGCCCCCTCCTGGTTAAATGGAGTGGTTTCTTTCTGCATGAGAATTCGGTTTCTGTAATGTGAGGAGCAACAACTGGGTCGTTAGAAGGGAAGGGAACAGCGTGAGAAGGATGATGAAGCACCTGAGAGAAGGGAAAGGGCCCCCTGAGCCCGACAATCGCACAAAGCTCGCAGAGTATGGCAGGCTGGCAGAGGCAGTCCCCATGATGTGACTGCAGCACATTCACAACAGTTACCTTTTCTTCATCTCTGACAGGTGTTCGCGATCTGGTTTTTAAGGTGAAGGCTGGAGACTTTGGGACTGTAACAGGAAGCTCTTTCTTCTCAGGAACACCCTGTTCAGAAGAGCCAGAAAAGAGTTACCCAAACCAAAGCACCAAGAAAATGCGACATAGAAACAATCAACAGTACTGTATGTATCCACTGCTGCTCTTGCCTAATGACAGAGAGCATTTAGCAAAGGTTATTAAATACGTGATGCATCACAGCAACTGACATCTTGCAGCAAATTACCACCTCAGTCCCACTTCCCAGGTCTGACTATTACAGAACTTCTTACCACAACATTCTCCAGGATTTTTGTTGGACATGGCCTGGAGCGGAATTCAAAGTGCTCTTCCTCCTGCTGCTTCTTACTTTCACGCTCCCGAATCCTTTTTTCTATTTCCAACTCAAAGCCAACAGGTTGTGTGAGTTCTTTCACTGGGGGTTTCTTTGGCAGCAGTGGCCCACCCCCAAAGATTTGAGGATTCAGCTCTCGTGCTTTGAATTTGTACCTACAGAGAAAAGACAGACAGTCACTGATATATAGTACGTGGCCAAATGCAGCTTCTAGCAAACTGCTTCTCTCGCAACAGAAAAGAGCAACAGTCAAGGATAGAAGTTGACACACGGTGTGTGGCTCTGGTTAGCAACTCCTCCTTTGCTGTTGAAACAGCAAGACATTAAGGAAAGCCTTATGGATTGCTTTCTTGGAAATAAAAACTTTGCCTACAGGAGAGTTTTGGTGTGGACACATGCTATACTGTGATCCTTAGTTTGCTTCACTTGCCAGCTGTAGTCAAAAGGGTTTGCTACTTCTCACATCCCTATGATCAGAGCTATAGGATTATGCATTAACTGGAAGAATCTGTGTTTTGCTTATTCATTCTTTTACACACAAAACGTATTCCTGAAAAGTGATCTTTTGGCACCTGGAAGATATTTCCAGTGTGGCACAGTTCCCTCTTGGAGAACTATGGTAAAGCTTTACTTACTGTTGGATTTTCTCCATCTCCTCTGCTTCTAACTCCGCTGTAGATTTGCAAGCCGCAGGTCTGAGGCGCTGCTTAGTGAGAAGCATTGGTGATTTAGGGTTTGTACGTGCAAGTTTCACCAACTTCTGTGGAACAGGTCCTAGAAATTCAAGTAAAGAGACCAGCGGTTAATGGCAACGCCTGCAAACATGGACTATTTGCTCAGCAGAGCAGTAACAAAGCATTGTTCTGACTCTGCAGACAGAGCCAGGACTGCTCACCTTCATCAGATTTCCTGCTCCTCAAATGGTAACGAGAAGGTGTGCGTTTTTGGAATGCCTCTACCTGCTCGGCAAGGGATACATATTCTGATGCTGTTTCTTCAAGTTTTCTTTTGTTTCCTTGGGACAGATTGAAAGGTTTGGGGATGGTGGGTCCCTTCGGCAATCGCCCCTGGAGACAAAGAACTACAGTCATTATGGCCATTTAACACAGGATGCTTTGATGATGTTTCCTTTCCCGATTTGCAGTGTCTGCCCCTTCCCCTTATTGAAAAGGTTTATGTCTAATGTTAAGCATTAACTGTCTTGAACATACACAAACTGGTTGGATTGGTAAACTGTAGGAAGTGGAAGTTGAAAGCACGTGTATTAAAGCATAACGACCAGAAGATCTGACATGAAAGGGCCTTTTCAAAAGGATCCTGAAGAGTCTCGTGGCAATGCATGTATGCAGTGAGGTAACAGTTATGTTCGCACAACTGCCTCTCCTACGTAACCCTCTTTGTGGGTTGCCAGCAGCACACGCGTTGCCAAAGCAGAAAGGAGGTAACGTCAAGAACCAGTCAGCTGACGGCTCTGCTCCTCACCGGAGAAGGAGGATGCTTCCTCAGTGCTGCTGCAAAATCCTGTTCTTTATACTCGTTCCCAGGCTGATTTTCCACAGGTTGTTTAATTCTGTCATCAGTGCAGAAATGGAAGGCAACTGGCTTTGTTACTTGACCAACAGTTCTCTTCACATTTTGACCTAAAGAACAAAAAAACATGTAAGGTCCAGAAGCTTTGTGGGGTAGAGCAGGCATATGGAATTTCTAATAACCTGAATAGTTTTCAGACGAATCATCTATACTCTTTCAAAACATGAACAAAATGTTCCCAGGTACATTAAAAGCCACCTAGTCCTGGTATTTATTACAAGATCTGGAAATGTTTGACTTTTAAAGGTACTTGCACAGCTCTACACAGCACTCTCCAGCTAAGCCAAGCCCAGCCCAGCTTGCAATGCAGAGCCCACCTGTTCCAGCAATAGCTGCTTTCAGAGACTCCTCGTTCTTCTTCCGCAGCTCCATCACTTCCCGCTGCAACTGCTGTATCTTCTCCAGCTCCTGTTCCTCTGTGCTCTTCAGTGCACCAGTGAGATTGGTCCTCCTGCAGAAGCAAATTAAAGACTGAGATGCACCTTTGTGCTAATAACTGGTGAAGCAAGATGTCAGAGCAAAGGAACATTCTTATCTCTAATACCACTGCAGGAGCAGTCATTATGAAAGCACACTCCACAGAAAAGAGCTGTTTGGATTTTGTTTGCTCAATAGAGCTCTTAGCTAACTGCTAGCCTGCACGTTTATTTGCTGTATGCACACTTCACCCATTAGCAAGAACAATTTTCTCCTCAAATTAAAAGCAACGCTTTCCTTTGCACAGGTTCAGCTGGTGAAGTATGTTTCATACTAATATCATTATCTTGATTCCATGTTTACTAAATTCAATACCATCACATGCTGAGTTGAAGTGGAAAACGCTCTCGCCAGGGCTGTCCCGTAAATCAACTGTGATTAGCAAAGACGAGTCACAAGAAAGCCACGTACTTTAACATCGTTGGCGTGGAGGGCACGGTCAGCTTACTCTTCACTCTCCCTGGGGAGAGGTCAGGATTCTGCAGGGGCTCCCTTGCTTCTGTTAACTTCTCTCTGCTGCTGGAACTAATGTCACAAGCTGTTATGGCAAACAATTCCAAATAACTGTGCTTTAAATGAAACACCCTCTGCAGCCCTCACCACCACACACAATACCCCAGCACCTGGCAGGTTCTTAGCTATGCCAGACTGGCCTGACCCCACCACGGGCCACAGCAGAGCTTGAGTTTTCTCTGGCACTCTGAAGCTGTTGAAGGGAAGAGGAATTACTGAGGTTTTGGAATGGAGGCTTTTCTTGAGGGAGGCATACTGCAGCTCACACAGGTACACCAGTCTTTGAAAGGCTACGCTTCCAGTTCCTGACCTCAAGCTCATCACCATACGATACCTTAGTGATTAAGCTAATTGGAGAAATACTTTAGCTGTTGCTCTTTCACAGCTTGTGACTGCCTGGTGACCTCCTGAGGGACAAGTTCAGCCAAATTTAAAGCTAGCTGACAGACACAGAGCATGGAATGAGAAGCCTAAGAAACTCAAGCTTATTTCATTCACATCTCCATCTCCAAACAGAGCAGTTCCTTCAGGTCTTACAGTACTTTCTTCTTGTTTATGAAATCATCAGATTTTGGTCACTGCACCCCAACCCTCCTGTGAGGACCCAGCCAAGTGGGAATCCTTTCCAAAACACAGTTGAACCCCCCACTACCCAGCCCCAAACAGAAGGGCTTTGATGGCATACATTCTCATTTTTTTCAGTGGTGGAACCTCATCTTTATTATCCAAGATGTTAGCGCTGTTGTCCACTTTGACCCTCATCGGCTGCTTGCGTTGCTGTGTTCTCTGCCTTGTGGCCTGTCTTCTGCTGGCTCTGGAGTGAAACGGAGAATGGAAGTTACTTTTACCACAGGTCTAAGAAGACACATGATCTGCATAACACTTTTTATATCAGTGCACCACTCAACTCCAACCTGCCACCTGTGCAAATGGTGTTTAACACAAGAACCCAAAGGCAGCAGAAACTGCTTAAGCTGAGCAATCCATAACCTTAACATTCTTTGGGATAAATAACCATAAAGAGCCCCTTGCAATCGTGTCAAGAACGAGTTCTACCCAGTTCATCAAGAATGAGTTCTACCCAGTTCAGGCAGATATAAACAAAGACACTTTATAAGCTGCTTCAGTTTCAGATATCCTCACATTCCAGAAGCTCCTAGTGCTACTGGGTCTCATTTGACAAGCATGCAAGACACCGCATTACATTTCCACCCCTAAAGATGGTCCCTCCAGCTTAGCCAGCAGATCAGCTGTCCCAGCACACAACCTCTGTGCTGGAAAGCTTCAGACCCACAGGATGACCCCAAAACAGCTCAGACTGCAGATCCTGAGAGCAAGTATCCTGCTTAGTTACACCATAAATCTCTGTGCAAATGGGATACGAGTATTTCACCTTTGGGAGGCTTCTGCAGGAGCAGCAGCTCTACAGTTTGCCAGGGGTCCAGTATTCTGAGGCATCACATCAGTCTCCATGTGTTCTGCTTCACTAGTCTCTTCACCATGGTTTTCACCTGAGAACAGTGACAAAAGTCAGCTCATATGCACAGAGATGCTGAAGTAAAACCACATGAGGCCCTCCCAGACAACACTATGTGTGTTGGAAGGAGACAGTTCCACAAAAGCCAGACCGAGGCCTTTTCATTTTGCCAGTAAAGAGCAGGTAAAGTTCATTCTCTCCCTCCCAAACCATGCCAGCTTACTCATTGTTATTGCTTGTGATGTGACAGAAGACTGGATAACATTGGACTTCAAAAGAGCAGGGCTGTTCTGCCAGACTGTTGCTTGATTTTCTGTGGGAGAGACATTCTCCACATTGGCTTTTTGGTCTGTGAGGAAAGAGAGACTTCCATTATATGTACTACCTTAGGATTTTTTAACATAGTACCGTAATGATATTCTCAGGTAAACAAATTCCCCCATCAAGTTACAGATGGCAAAGCTTAAATACAAAACCAAAACACAACATCCACAGACACAACAAGTGATGCGATTAACAGTGTGACTAATCCACTAGCCCAGCGGTCAGGTCCTAAACAAGCATCACACCAAACCCTCATCCCAACAAGATGCAAATCAAGGAGTTGGAAGCAACCTACCAAACCAGGAGTCTGCGTTGCAGACGTCATCGTTGCCCAGAGTTGCAAAGTTGACATATCTGCACGGGACATCAAAGGAATATCGAGCTTCTGAACGAGACATCTTCACGCTGCTCCCCAGCGTCCTCTGCTGGCACCGCTCCAGTCCTTTAGATAAAACATCTGTCAGACCTTATACCAAACCCCAAAACTTGTGTCAGCTGAGTCCTTCTCTCCCGCTCCTCCTCTCCATGGTTTCCAGAGAGAGATGCCAGCACAGCCTTTGGTGCATTTTCCTGTCCCTGGACAGAACATCTCGCAAACAATGCTGGCTTTATTCTGCCGCTCACCAGCAAAGCTAAGAGATTTTTAACATTTAACATTTGCGGGCTCGAAACTATCAAAAAGATCAAGTTTTGAAGGTTTTCTTTGTACCTCTAGGTGCTAGAACTGCATTTTACTACCCAGCTTTTCCCGAGATAGGCTGATTTGTCCTTCCCTCTTCCACCAAGCACAGCAACGAAGAGCTCTGACCTTTCCCAGGGCACAGATGGAAGAAGCAAGAGCCTGAGGATGACTACAGAGCACTGCAAAGCCTAGTCTTTCTCCCTCAGAATGGCTGCGAAACGGATCTGACAATAGAAACGTGGTCTTCTAGAGAGTAAATTGATTTTCAAAGCAGGAAGAGAGCCCTGGAGAGTACTAAAAGTAGAGAAGGAAGGGCAGTGTGGGGCCCTTGCTGCGTTCCAGGACACTGCCCCAGGGCTGGTCAGGCTATAAACAAACCAAGCACTGACCACGTCAGGAACAGTCTCTGCAATTCATTAGTGCAGCACTGACAGTAGGAGTCCCTGTGCCAACAGGTGATATCAAACTCAGCTGAACAGGAATAAAGCCAGCAACAGAGTTATGAACCATTAAACTGTAACAAAACCTCGTTGCAAATCTAACTTCATGCTTTCCTGATGCCTCCCTGTAGAACAATTTTTTTTAACTTATCAGCTAAGCCTCTTCTGAGTAATTTCATTTTCATGGAAAGGGTCATTGGGCATTGGAATAGGCTGCCCAGGGAGGTGGTTGATTCACCTTCCCTGGAGGTGTTTAAGGGATGGGTAGATGAGGTCCTGAGGGACATGCTTTAGTGTTTGGTAGGAATGGTTGGGCTTGATCCAATGGGTCTCTTCCAACCTGGTGATTCTATGATTTATGAGACATTGTCTCTACAGGTGACAATGCTTAATATTTACAATTATCACCAAAGTAGCAGAGCACTGGGATGCAGAAAAGCCACTTTTGCTTATACAAATTGCTGTAGAAACCAGGACTATCCTGGAGCTGGTGCAACGCCCTTAAGTTCAAGGGGAGGAAAGGGTTGCTCCTGCATGGAGAAGCAGACACACAAGGTGACCCCAAACTGACCAGAGTATTCCATCCCACATAGATATACTCAGGATAAAACAGAAGTATCACAAGGATCAAGCTCTCTTCAATGACCAATATCCAGTGAGGATCTCATCCATCTGTTCGCCCTCTATACCAATACTCATGCTCCTGAATCCAACACTCATCTGCTGCTGAGCACACCTCAGGACCTTCCCCATGCCCACACAGCAGTGTCAGCATAAAGAGGGGTCAGTTTTATGTATTTGTATGTATCTTATTTTTGTTATTGTCCTCATTATTATTATTCTTTCATTAAATCAGTTTCAGTTCCCAACCCACAAATCTCTCCCTCATTCCTCTTTCCCTTCTCCCAGGGCAGTGGGAACCCACAACTGCCCCTTGTTTACCTGCAGGCCAAGCTGGAGGTTGGGGCTAAACCAGGACATTCACACAGCTGCAAGGCTGCATTATAAAATGCCCCTTAGGAAATCACCTGAACTTTGCTTTTATTAGTCCAACCAGCTCTAAAGCAGCATATTCTCAATGCACAAAGCCTCAGAGCTAAACCATCTGTGCAGGCAGACCACACGTGGTTCAGTCGAGCCAGTGTGCTCCATAACTAAGAAAATGTTGAAGGTAAATCCCTCCTGGAGACACCTGCCCCGAGCAGCCTTCAGCTCCCCAGCACAGAACTGTGACAGTTAAGGGGAAGAGTGTCATTAGAGAAGCATCAGCTACACGATTGTGAAGATATCAGGATAGGACCCAAAGAAGGCAAACAGAAGAATCAGAGCCAAAACCAACTGCAACTGAGCTCAAGACACGGCTGGAATCAGATGCTTTCCTACCACCCTTCATCAAGATAGAGTTTCTGTCAACACCAGCCACTTTTTTAAAAACCAAATGCGTCATCTGCATTCTCCCCTCACCCTCCTCAGTCCATCACCCAGCCCGGGCACCGGGCATCATGTTTCAGTGACCCATGCTCACTGCTGTGCTGCCACAGCTTCCAGCTCTGCACCGTGTAAACTCCACATCCTTTCCTAGTGTCAGCACCCTCATCGTCCCCTCACCACAGCCCCTTTCTCCCTCTCTGATGGGAGAGAATACTCGGTCACAAAGGGAGGGCGTTCATGCCACAGTTTCACACACTAAGTTTCCCAAGTGACAGGGGACAGGACAAGAGGGAGTGGCCTCAAGCTCCGCCAGGGGAGATTTAGGAAAAACATCTTTCAGACATTAGGAAAAAAATTTTTCACAGAAAGGGTCATTGGGCACTGGCAGAGGCTGCCCAGGAAAGAAGTTGAGTCACCTTCCCTGGAGGGGTTTAAGGGACAGGTGGACAAGGTGCTGAGGGACATGGTTTAATGTTTGATAGGAATGGTTGGACTTGATGATCCAGTGGGTCTCTTCCAACCTGGTTGTTCTATGATTCTTGAAAGAGCCAGTGAGGAGATAGAAGTTACTGTGCCTGAATTCTAGAGGGTCTGTTTCAGTCTGATGAACTCATTTTTCAAACCTCTACGTATCTTCCAGGTCCTGCACAGAGGAGAACTCACTGTGCAGCCATAGTTCACCAAAAGGCACCTCACTCCTGCACCGATTGACCCAACCTGGGCTTAAGCTCCCGTCAGTTCAGAACCTCACAGAACCTTCCAGCTCTGATACACCTGCTGTGATGCTTCCGCAATCAAAAAGGCTCAGCCATACACAGCCCAGAGTCTGCAGCATCCTCCCTTCAAGTATTTTAAATAACCTCATTGCAACTTCAGTGGCAGAACCACAATTATCTCAGCCTTTTCTTTACGGGCAGGAGGTGCATCGCTTTCCTTTCATTGGGGCACTTTCCCAGCAGAAGTGAGGTGCAGAGACTTCTCATTAATAAGGATGTTACCTAATTAGCAGGCACTGTGTGCATTTACCAGGCAGTAGCTACAGGCACGCTGTAATCCTACATAAATCCACGCTGTAGTTAAAGCGTAACCCTGCTCTCCCCACATCCATCACCTCTGTGTTGACACCAGCACTCGCAGAGCTTCACCCTGTTCAGCAGGATCAGCTTTCACCTGGTTTGCAGAGAGCTGCTCGCGCCACCACCTCTGTGAGAAGGGAGGGGGATCCACTCCTTTTGCTGTCTAAAATAGCACATATTCCTTCAAGAAAAGCAAGTGCCTGACCAAAAACTTAATCCTCTTTCTGGGTCTGCTCCCCTTAACTGATCCAACACACCTCTCAGCCCCAGCCCCACACGGTTTCCATTTGGAGCAGCTCAGCCGTACCCAGAGGAACGGACCACGGGCAGCTCTGCACATCAGGTTTCTCTTGATTAACTACGCTTTGGCACGTTCCAGAAGAGTGCCTTGGCCTGGTTTAGATTAGTTAGCTTTAAAAAAGGATTAAGCTAAATTGGAACAAGCATTCCTAGCTGAAAATAAGACTGATCCAACAGCAAGTGCAATAGGTAGTCTGGAATAACTTCACACCTTGTTCTAATCCAAATTAGCTTTAAAATGCCGACATGATTCCATCACAGATGCACTCAGCATCTTTCCCTCGACGGCGTTATTAATTTCCTGCCAAAACCATTTCAGCTGGACTGACTGAGCTGCACAATATGAAACTTGGCACTGCGGGCATCAAAAGGGCTCCCTGCACCGTTACACTTCAATCCAAAGAGGCCTGGAGTTTCAGAGCAGCAGCCCAGCGCGGGTAAAGCCATTGGGCAGTACAACAGCACCCGTGGCCTGGGAAGTAGAGCTCTGCAAAAAGGTCGAGACTACGAAAAAGCAAGAGTTGGGAGAGCAGAGATGGAAGAAGGGTGCAGAGAAGATCTGCTCTTTCTTGTTGCCTTGCAGTGTCGTTAGATAAGAACTTGGTCAGCTTGAGACAACACCTCATCACATCACAGCACAGGAGCTTCAGATGTCACTTATGCCAAGTCCTAACAGGATGAGAAAGCAGAAAACACAGTCCAGGATACACAAAGGATCTGAAGCCAGTTGATCCACATGACTCAAAACCCCGGGGGGGGGCAATCAGGAATAGGCAAGAGAGGCTTCCCCAGGGCTGAGGGAGGTCCAGTGCTTCTGCTAGGCATTCAACACCCTCACAGACCTGGGCAGGACAACACAGGATATGATAATGGTTTGAATTGGAAGGGATCATGAAGGTCTGCAAGAGCAGAGACACTTCCAATTAGCTCAGGGTGCTCAGAGCCCCATCCGACCTGTCCTTGAACACCTCCAGGGATGGGGCAGCTACCACTGCTCTGGGCAGCCTGGGTCAGGGCCTGCCCACCCCCACAGCTAAACATTTCTCCCTAAGATTTCCTCTCTTTGAGCTGAAAAACATTCCCCTCATCCTCTCCCTGTCCTCCCCGACCCAGAGCCCTTCCTCAGCATCCCTGGAACCAGCACCACTCACCTCAGCCCCGCCGCCCTAGTAAGAGACAATCTCCGTGGCCCTCAGCAGCGCGGCCCAAGACCGCTCCGGTAACCGCCGCCAAGCCCCCCGCCCCCCGTCGTTAACGCATTTCAAACCGCACCTCAGTCCGAACCGGCCAATCAGCGCCTTGGCTGCGCCCCCTCCGCGGCCCGATTGGTCGTTGCGCCAGGAGACCCGGATGTGAGCACACGCCCTCCACCCGAGGAACCGCGGGCTGCCCGCAAAGGCTGACGGGAAACGTAGTCCCAAGCCAAGAGAGCAAGGGTGTGTGATCAGGAAGTGAACTACAGCTCCCATGAGGGATAGTGAAGGAGCACTCAGCCAATCATATACGGATGAGCTTTGAGGTGATGTTCCAGATGACTAATCAGCTGGCGGCGGGAGGGGGCCGAGGGGTAGGGCAGCCCTGACTTTTAGGAAAGTGGGCACTGAGATCCAGAGGGAGCTGGGCAGGGTGAGAAAGGGGCTTGTGAGAATATCATGAGGTCTAACAGGGCTGAGTGCAAGATCCTGTAGCTGGGTTAGGGCGATCCCAAGCACAAATTCAGGCTATGTAGTGAATGGATTGAGAAAGGACTTAGAGTGCTGGTGGAGGAGAAGCTCCACGCGAGGCAGCTGTGTGTACTCGCAGGCCAGAAACTGCCCGTGTCCTGAGCTGCATTCAGAGCAGAGGACCAGCAGGGTGAGGGAGGAGATTTTGCTTCTCTGCTCTGAGACCCCACCTGGAGCTTTACGTCCAGGTTTGGAGGGTTTCAGCACAAGGACACGAATCTGTTGGAGCGAGAGCAGAGGAAGCCACGGAGATGATGGGACGGCTGGAGCACCTCCCGTACGAGGATGGGCTGAGAGAGTTGGGGTTGTTCAGCCTGGGGAAGGCTGTAGGGAGATCTTAGCGCAGCTTCCAGTGCTGAATGGGCTCTAAGAAAGCTCTTAGAATCATAGAATCATAGAACAACCAGGTTGGAAGGGACCCATCGGATCTTCTAGTCGCAACATTCCTACCAAACACTAAACCAAGTCCCTCAGGGCCTCATCCACCCGTGCCTTAAACACCTCCAGGGAAGGTGAATCAGCCACCTCCCTGGGCAGCCTATTCCAATGCCCAATGACCCTCTGCGAAAAACTTGAAAACTCATGATGAACTTTAGATAGAAGATAGGAGCTGGGACGGTTTTTTTCCACTGAAAGATGGGAGATTGACATAAGATCTTAGGGAGGAATGTTTTGCTGGGAGATAAGGAGGGCTCTGGCCCCGGTTGCCCAGAGCAGCGCTGGCTGCCCCGTCTTCCCCCCCGCGCTCGCCAGGGGGCGCCCCAGCGCCATTGTCTGTCCGGTAACCGTGCGCATGCGCACTCCTCGCCCCCGCAGCCCGCTCCGGCCCCGCCCCCTCGCGCATGCGGCGCCGTCCTTTCTGCCGCCGCCTCCCGCCCTGCCGCACCCCCCGGCAGCGCGGCGGCCGCTCGGCTGGGCGATGCGGCGCGGCCACGGCCACTGCTGAGCGGGCCGAGCCCCGGCGGGGCTCCCGGCCACCCCCGGCATCGCTACCAGCCGGGCTCGCGCGGCCGGGACGGGAAGGAACCGACCCCTCCACCGGTCAAGGAGGTGAGGAGGGGCGGTGCGGGGCCAGTGTGAGCGACGCGCGGCTCGGCCAATGGGAGAGCCCGCCTGCCGGCCCCGCCTCCCGGGCTCTCGCGGCGTCTCATCGGCTACGG